>ML677358.1:199322-274357 GCA_007922305.1 Dermatemys mawii
CCTCCTCCCTATCTAATCCCCCCTGCTCCTTGTCCCCTGACTGCCCCCTCCAGAGACTCCCACTGCCCCTTACCCCCCCAAACCCTCCTCCCTATCTAATCCTCCCTGCTCCTTGTCCCCTGACCGCCCCCTCCGGAGACCCCCACCACCCTAACTGCCCTCCCCGGACCTCACCCCCGACACAATCCCTCCTGCTCCTGGTCCCCTGAACGCCCCCTCCAGAGATCCCCTCCCCTTACCACCTCTCTGGGACCCCACTCCCTATCTAAGCCCCCATATTCCCTGTCCCATGACCGCCTCCCAGGACTCCCTGCTCCTTATTCAACTTCCACCCCACTTCCCTCTCTCTTACAGTGCTGCTAAGAGCGGCAGCCTGGGCAGAGCTAGATGTGCTGCCGCATTGTCCTTCAGGAGCGCACAGCACTGCCCCCAAGAGAGCTGCCCGCGTGGCAGCATAGCTCGGGGGAGGGCGGGGGGAGCGAGCCTCCCCAGCCAGGAGCTCAGGGGCTGGGCAGGACAGTCCCATGAGCAGGATGCGCCCCGCAGGCTGTAGTTTGCCCACTCCTGCACTACATCCTTGTTTTCATTGCAGAGCTCAGATTATAAATTGAGTTTGGTCCCATCGACACACACACATCCTTAACTCAAGTGCAGTGGTGCTTGTAACTTGAGTTGGCTGGCCTGAGACAGAGTATAGAGGTGGCCAACCTGTGGCTCCTGAGCTGCATGCAGCTCCTTACTTAGGCACTGATTCTGGGGCTGGAGCTATAGATGCTAACTTTCCAATGTACTGGGGGGTGCTTACTGCTCTACCCCTTGCTCTGCCCCAAGCCCTGCCCCCACTCCACCCCTTCCTCTAAGCTTGCCGTGCCCTAGTTCCTCCCCCGGCACAGCCGCCTGTGCCTGTGAAACAGCTGATTGTGGGAGGTGGGGGATTAGGCGCTGATTGGTGGGGGCTGCCGGCACGCGAGAGAGGCTGGGGAGTGGATGGGGGGCTGCTGATGTATTACTGTGGCTATCTGGCAATGTACATTGGTAAATTGTAGCTCCTCAGATTGGCCACCCTGGAGTATACGCAAAAGCTCAAGTTAACACAATTCATCAGCTGCTCTCACAATTGCTTTGTAGTGTGGACTCAGGATAGGGTGCTTCTGTCCCTCCAGTGTCTTCCCATAGTTCCTCCGGTATGCCCAGAAAGGACAGACAAGTTCTCCCACAATTCACTGGGAAAGCATTCACAGAGCAGCTCAGCTTCGTGCAGCGCTAAGAGCCATGGGATAGCGCTGCCCATGAGTGGGTTCAGTGCTAGGGTGGACACAGTAGCTCACATGTTATTTTGTAATGTGACTGCTCTTACTCAACCTAGACTAACCTGAAGAGTAAATTGAGTGTAGGTAAACATGTTAATAACTCTGCCAGGAAGATGTAGCTTAAAGATACAGCTATACTACATTGTTCTTTCAGGAACATGTAGTATACATACTCATCCCACTTAGCATACTCATCCCCCTTAGCACGGCCATAAATAGAAGGGTAACCAGTAAGGCACAACTTAGGCAAGTAAAGACATGCCTGAAGGGTGTGGGTATGTATACGAGTACGTATCCTACATGTCTCTCTACTCGCCCAAGCCACACCTCCCCATCTATACTCTATTTTTAACAGTGTTGTGTCCCACTGCCTCCCCTCCGCTGGAGCCCTTCCCTGCTGCAATGAGGAAAGTCCCGGGCAATGGGAAAACCTGCTGGAGCCCTTCCCTGCCACAAGGAAAAATTGAGGCAGCTCCCTGTTGCTGAATCCTTTCCCCTTAGCAGGGAAAGGCTCTGATAGTGGAGTTTCCCCATTGCCTCCCCCCTGCCAGAGCCTTTCCTTGCTGCAGTGAAAGGCTCCAGCAGTAGGGAGCTGCTGAAGCTTTTCCTTATTGCCCGAGTTTCACCAACACATATAGCCACACGTCGCAGTGTGGACACAGACCTGTACACTACACTCCTGTGACTGGTGTGTTGTGTAGACATAGCCTCAGTGTGCTTTCTTATTTCCTCTATTTTATAACTCGAGGTTCTGTAAAGGGCACAGAAGTTACTTCTGAGTATGAGAGTTGTTCCTCTCAGAATAGGCTTTGTTTTAAGACAATACCATTACATTGAAAGTATTTTTTTGTTCATTCTGGAGTTACAGTTAATACATTAGATCACTTACAGTTGAAAAGTTACCAAAACCTACTTTCTCTATTTTTTCAGTATGTTTACTTTGTGCATTTGATAGCACTTTGTATGTAGTCTGTCTGCCAAACAGATTCTTCCTTGCTATAAAGGTCATTACAAAATTTGCTGGATTTCTTTTTTAAATTCAAAGTTGTCTTCCCTTAATTTTATATTGTTAGTGTCCTTCTCCCAGTCCCTGCGGTGTTAAAAATGACTCTTCTCATGTCCCTTGAGAAATCAGTGTTTCCATTTGCTTTTTCTTTAGTTCCCCAACACTAATATCAAATCTACAGGACTCTCTGAGCTTCAGAGACTAAATTTTCTTCTCACTATGCATCCTGATGAAAGGCAGTGTACATGGGAATGTCACACTGTGATTCTCAGTACCATAGCTTTCTCTGTTTAAACAGAAGAATAATACTCTGCAACTGTCAGTCCGAAGTCAGCCCAGTATTTAGAATATAGCTCTAAAGCATAAATATGTTTTTAGATTGTGAGAAATAATACAATGAGATTTTGGGAAATAGGGAACTTGAGGTATTTTCTATCAAGTCAATACCGCTTATGGGAATTGTGTATTGACACTTTGTGGGTCTGAAAAATCACTTATTTTTAACTCATTTTGTAACAGTGCTGATCAGCAACACAAGCCTTGCTTTTCCCTTGCCAACCTGTTCTGGGCAGAGGCTATTAACACATTGAACAGGTCCCAAAATGAAATTTACAACAGAGCTGCTTTTCCCATTTTTGGCAGGATTTTTGGTTCCTTTAAATTAATTCCTTTAAATTAATTTTGTATTAATCCTGTCCTGTGGATTATTTTTTAAATTTTCACCAGGTGCTGACTTTGAAATCCAAAAACCTTGTTGGAATCACATTGACCAATTGTGGAATAACAGACTTGATCCTGAAAGACTGCCCCAAAATGATGTTCATCCATGGTAAGTTGTTAGTTCATTGGAACTCGTAGCTCAGCCAAGTCTTCCATTCTGTGTTTCCCCAAGAACTTCCCACCTTTTCCATCATAGAAGGGACCTCAGGAGATCATCTAGTCCAACCCCCTGCTCAAAGCAGGACCAATCCCCAATTAAATCATCCAACAGATTTTTGCCCCATATCCCTACATGGCCCCCTCACAACTCACAACCCTGGGTTTAACAGGCCAATGCTCAAACCACTGAGCTATCCCTCCCCCTAACACTGAAAATACTGGAGACAATTTAAAATATTCTCTTAGGAGCTATCCACCAGCCTTTTGCTTACTCTGTATTCATCAGCAGCTAAGTTACATGTCAGTTTTACTCAGAACACTGAATAGCTATAGGCGGCATAATGAAACATGTCATGGCTTCTCAGTTTCTGAGTTCCTTATTTCTCTAGCTGTAACAGATTTAATAAAGGTTAACACTTCAAACAAACAAACTATTAAATAACAATCATAAGGAGGGACCTGTCTAGTAGACAAACTTTTGTTGGAGATAATCAGATAACTGAAAGTTGACTAAATGAATTTAGAGAGTTTTGTTTTCCCTGTCACTTCTTCGTGGTTCCATATGGCACCCCGTGCAGTTATTTATTTTACACAGTAGTGTTTCCTTCTTGAAGTGCTGATGAATGATAAAAATCTGCATTGACTAATGGCACTTTGAGTATATTATGTGCTGCATTCCAGTCTTCTCTCATTAGTTCTTCCTAAAGCATCAGGTTAGTTGCTCTGTTTCCTTCAACACGTACAATCAGTAATAGTGTTATCTTGTCTGAATTGGTGTCTCTCTCACCAGTCTCCATGAAGTCATATAAAATAGGAATGTGTTTGATTGCAGAGATTAGGTTTATCACAGAAGGCTAATCAAAGCACACATTTTATTTTAACTAATCAGCTAAGTGCTGATGATCCAGACAGGAGGAGAACTGTATTATCCCAGTATATAGTGCTTTGCCTTCTTCCATATTACAGGTGATGTGATGCTATTATTAGAGGTAGAGACTATTAGTTGTGCACACACCTTTCAGTAACTGTCCGTTACATATGTATGACTCATTTGGTTTATGTACCAACCAGTCTGCTTTTGGAGATCCCCTTAGAAAAATTCAAAGGCCTTTTATGTAGTATCTTGTTTGCTGCTGCTTTTATAGTCTTATTCATTTGTAATTTGTAGCTACGAGATGCCGTGTACTAAAGCATTTAAAAGTAGAGAATGCACCGATTGTCAATCGATTTGACTATGCTCAATGCAAGAAATTAAACATGGATCAGGTACTAGATCAGATACTGAGGATGCCACCAGAGAGAAACCGAATCATTTACCTTCGTCCAATGCAGCAGGTAGTTTTCATTTAACCAAGATGAACTTTGATGCTGTGTTGTTGTTCTTTCATCTATGCTTGCTTTATTATTTCTGCTTACTGCAAGATAAATAAGTGTGAGCATTACAGGAAACTCATTCTCCTATGACCATATCACCATCTGCTTCTTTCCTTTTTAATGCTTTCATTGCATGATTTGAACATCACTGCTAACATTAAATAATGAATTTGTTACTGTCAAATACTATCTCCAAGGCTAAGTTCATTGCATTAGAAGACTAAGTCAACTAAGTACGGTGCTGAATTAATGCTGTACTAATAACTAGAGCAGGGTGGGCAAACTTTTTGGCCCGAGGGCCACATCGAGGTTGCAAAATTGTATGGAGAGCTGGGTAGGGAAGGCTGTCCCTCCCCAAACAGCCTGGCCCTGCCCCTTATCTGACCCCCTCCCACTTCCCATCCCCTAACTGGCCCCCTCAGAATCCCCAATCCATCCAACGCCCCCACTCCTTGTCCAATGATCGCTCCCTCACGAGACTCTCCCTGACCCTAACCACCACCCCTCAGGAACCCACCCCCACCTAGCCCCCCCTGCTCCCTTTCCCCTGACTGCCCCAACCCCTATCCACAGCCCTGCTCCCTGACAGATCCCCTGGACTCTCATGCCCTGACCGCCCCCGCCCCCAGATCCTCCGTCTCATCCAACCGCCCCCTACTCCCTGTCCGCTGACAGCCCCCAGGACTCCTTGCCCCTTATCCGGTCCTCCAGCCCCCTTATCATGCTGCTCAGAGCAGCATGTCTGGCTCCATGCAGAGCCAGACAGGCTGCCACACAGGCGTGCATAGACCTGCCCCCCAGAGCACTGTCCACGCAGCAGGGAGGGGTTGGGGGTAGCCTCCCTGGCCAGGAGCTCAGGGGCTGGGCTGGACAGTCCTGTGGGCTGGCTGTGGCCCATGAGCTGTAGTTTGCCCACCACTGAACTAGAACATACATAATATACTGCAAAAACAGCTACTCTTTATAAAGTTGCATAGTTGTTTTCCTTTACTGCTGGAAGTATGCCATAGGCCCTATGTGTCTGGAATAGTTTGGTGACTACTCTGTCCTCTCGAGTTCAATAGCTCTACTTAGCATTTATATAGTGTTTTAGATCATCAAAGCAGACTCTAACTAATCAGTCTGCCGATATTGCAAGGTAGTTAAAATAGTATAACCTATGTTAACACTTGAGGGACCAGACACAGAGAAGTTAAGTGACTTGCCCATTGTCACGAAGTGAATAAATAGCAAAGCTAAAACTGGAACTCAGAACTAGTTCTTTGATTAGTTGATATGACCATTCTGCTTGCTTAGCAGGAACACTCTGAATGTCAAGTAATGTTCTCTCTTATCCATGGTGTCAGAATAGTGGTGCGTATGGAAAACTATATTCTGTAGTTTTCTATACACATAATATAATGCGTAATATAATGCGTAATATAATGCATATAGTTTTCTATACGCATAATATAACGCGTACTATAATGTGTATAATGCGTAGTTTTCTATACGCATTGGTGCATATAGAAAACTATATTCTGAAAAACTAGATCACTGTTTGCAATCCAGTTCTTGGTTGCAGTGTGGTGCATGATAACACTATATAAAAAAACAAAAAAACCTTACACCAGGGCTACTTTCTGTAGGAATGAAGGCGTCTCCAGCCAGTGTGTTAATTAAACTAGTAACATGCAATTAAAAATCAGATAATTTCCTCATTTATTCCATGCAAATCCTGCAGTGCAGCAAAAGGTGCCTTGGCAGAGCTGTGCTATGAAAGTTGTATAGTGGGTCTTCCCACTATATTTTAACTCTTTGGTTAACATTCATATTTTTTTCTCCTTACACTTCGCTTCCCCCAAAAGTGGGGAGTATCGGTCAGGTATATGCCACTGACTCTAAAATCACCTCTTCTCCTTTCTCTTGGTTGTAAGTTCTGTCTGACTTTTTCCACAGGTCGACACACTGACTCTAGAGCAAAAGATATTTAGCGGTCCTTACGCATACCACATTTGCATAATTCATGAGTTCAGTAATCCTCCTAACGTCCGCAACAAGGTGCGCATTCGCAGCTGGATGGACACAATAGCAAACATTAACCAGTGAGTACCTGTCTCTCAGTGCTGAACCAACTGGCTAATATAGACTCAGTATATCATATTGGCCAGATAAAAGGATCGCTAATGTGTAAATGATGGAATGAGGAAAATTCAAATATTTAATATTTCCTGCACCGGGTTGTTTTCTGTAGGTAAAGTAGTCCAGTATTCTGTACCCATCTCTAATGCTACACTAACACAACTGTAAACTGTAGTGTTTTGCATCTTTGCTTTAGAATGCTTAGCATTCTCTTTAAGGGAGGCCGGGGGAATTTCTTCTAAACTTGTCTTTCTCACTGTTACATTCATTTTTTTAAAAAAAGAGAGACAGGTGCGCACAGACTGATTTTAGTAGATAGAACTTTAATTTTGGGGGGAAATAGAAATATTTTTCAACTCCTCTGCAATTCGGCAAGGTTTCCAGCAACAGGAAATTATATGTAGCAGCACCGGTCCACTATTTCAGACCAGGTTTCCTTTCTTCTTACATTTCCTTGGCAAGATTGAGAGAATTTATTTAGCTCTAGTTCTTAAGGACAGTCCTCTACAAACAATTGTTTTACCTGCAGCAGACATAGATGTGATCTTTTGTCTAACTCCGTGACACCTGTTGTTGCACTCAAGAGCTAAGGGATTGCATATTGCACCCAGGTGTGTATCTTACCAGTGTTTTTGTATAGGTTCAGCCATATTAAATTAGAGGTCATGTTGTTTCAGGGTTTCCAGTGTGATTCCTGTCCCTTTTTCTAACATTTCCCATTACTGCCACCTGTATTTTCTTTCTTCCTTCTTGTCTCCAGAGAGCTTATTAAATATGAATTCTTCCCTGAAGCCACGCGAACTGATGAAGATTTGAAGAAATGCACCAAATACCCTTGGGGGCGGGATATTTATACTCTAGAAGGTGAGTATTATGGAGGTTTGGAGGCTTATCTATTGCAAAAGCAAATTATTTTGTTTCCGCAAGAAATTGCCGGGGAGAGAAAAAATAGCTGGGGTAGAGATGTCTTCTGACTGAATTTTGGAGATCACCTGCACACCATGAATTGAGACTGGCCCTTGTCTTGCTGTCTTCAAGCATTGCAGCAGTTGATGTGGAATTAAAAGCTTAGTTAGGAAGCGTTTGGGGTTACAGTGTGGAAATGGATACTAACTGTCTCAGAGAATGACAGTTCCAGCTTGGACAGGTGTTGAACGGAGCATTCCTGGGCTGAGGAAGTTCTTTCCCTATACCAGTGTGGTATGCCTGCCTAATAAAATTGGATTCTTCCTGGTGAGATGAGAAGCACTGACATTAAAAGGACAACAGTATAATCTCACTATTTCCCTGTCTTTGTTTCTTTTAGGCATTGTGGATGGAGCGCCTTACTCTATGATTACAGATTTCCCCTGGCTTAGGTCGCTCCGAACAGCAGAGCCAAACAGCTATGCCAGATACGATTTTGAGGATGATGAAAGAAGTGAGTAATTGCTGCCTTAACATGCTGCTGGATTCAGGATGTATATTTCTTAACAATAATTTTATAAAAGTTGCAGGAGGTATTTGGCATAGATCTGTTTCTGCACCTCAGATCTGGGAACCACTCCCACCAGAGATATTTCCAGACAGTTGGTTCTGCCCTTTCTATACCCCCAATAGGTGTTAAGGGGACAAAGTCTGGCCCTCAGTCTGGAAATGAGTTTATCAGTTATGGAAAGGAAGGTTAATCCAACCATAATGAAGACAATTTAACAAAATAGATGTTATAGATGCACGACGTTACTTTATAACATGGACACATGGGAAAAGATCACCCTGTTTTAGTTGTATGGAATGCATTTTAAGGCATCTATAAAACATGTATAGTTAAATGACTTGGCATTTTTTGACAGCCAGATAATCTGTGGTCTGTCTTCAGCAAGTTCCTGAGTTCTCCAGTGCATATCGTTGGCAAAAGTGATTCACCTGATGAATCTTTATAGTCTGATCAAAGTAGATCTGTATTGTTTTTAATTGAACAATGAGGAGACACCTTTTATTGTCTGGTTGTAAATCTACACAAAAATTCAAAATTGAGGCTGTAACTTAATTTGCCCCATTGTCTAGACATTTCAAATGATACGATTTTACACCATAATCTACAACATGTAGGCCTATTAGCATAAGTTGTTGTTAATACCTAGCTTTATAGAGCTTTTCATCAGTAGATCTGAATGTGCTTTACAAAGGTGGTCAATATTATTTCCATTTTACTTCTTCATCCTCTCAGAGAAACTAAGGCACAGAAAGGGGAAGTGACTTGCCCAAGTAGGCCAGTGGTAGACCTGGATATTGAACCTGGTCTTCTAAGTCCCAGTCCAGTGCACTAGTCATTAGGCTAGGCCAGAGTTTAACTGCAGTAGCGTTTGTGATTGTTTTTCTACTAAAGAGGAGTTCCTGTATAAAAGTTCAGTCTTAAAACAGTTGAGACATTGGGAGTTTTTAATCAAAAAGAAAAACCTCAGACGTAATTTATTTTTCTTATGCCTGCCAATAGCTCTTAGGCTTCCATGCCCAAAGGGACATTTTCTGTGTTCATGTTTCACTTTCCAGGAAAGATTCTTTACATTCTCATTGTTAATTCTAAACCAGAGATTGCTCAATTTGTGACTTTTTTCATAGAAAAGCATTTCATTTTTATTTCATTCTTACTGTACCTTTCATAGCAACTATCTATGCTCCTCGGAGGAAAGGACAGCTATCCGCAGACATCTGCATGGAAACAATAGGCGAGGAGATCTCAGAACTGCGCCAGATGAAAAAAGGTGTTTTCCAACGGGTGGTGGCCATCTTTATTCATTACTGTGATGTCAATGGCGAACCCGTAGAGGATGATTACATTTGATTGGATCCCCCAGCTAATCCCTGGCCCTTCCTAACTGCCCTTCCAGCAAAGAAAGCAGATGGATCCACTCCTACTGCCTTAGTGCAGTAAGGTGTCTTGGAAATTGTGTACTTTGCAGTTGGCCTGACTCAGTTTGGTATAGAATATGTAGTAAATGTATAATGAAATATAAAAATTGTATACTAAGGTTTGTACATAGAGGAAACAAAAATATTCCTAAAGCTGAGACTTTATTTCATATGTTTATACAATTTAATTTAAATTCCATTTTAATGAAGGCAAACAATTGGGACATGGTGAAAAAGTTTGAAGTTCTTAGCCCATACAATTCATAGCAGTAAATTTTTTTTGTTTGTTATAAACATAACCCTATTTGCTGTGTTCAGAAGAGTCATTGGAGTCTCTCTTAATCTGTGCCTTTTTCTTCTTGAGCATCTAAGAGTCCAGTCCGAGTAAAGCTATTGAACACAGTCTGTGTGCCTCATGTGCATTTTTGGGAGCTTGGGGAGGAACTAAAAGGGGCTGCAACAAAGGGCAAAAGCTGAAAGGAAGCAGCCATGTCGCCCATCCAGAAGAAGTTGTAGTAATTATTTGCCTTTAAAAAAAAAAAAAAAAACCTTATGAACCAAATTTCATGTTTGAGTGATAAATTCCAAAACATTTTGTAGCATTATTTATTTCCTCGTTCAATAATGTGTGTGGTGCCTCTTGGAAGAAGAAAATAAACCTTTATTTAACATTGGGTCCACTTGCTTTAACTATAAAGCTGCATATGAGACATCTAACTGAAATCTAACATTCATGTAATTCCAGAAGGTAAAGGGCCATGTAATTGCTGGCAAATGGCAGAAAGCACAGCATCCAGCTGGCTTGAATTATGGAATCAGAAGCCCCTTCTGAATCACTTTGAACTAAGCAGCCCTCTGGCTGCTTCATGCTTGCCCTTCAGCTGCACTTTTTCACAGAGGCAGTAAGTGATACTGTTATGTGCTCCTCTGAACAACCATGGAGACAGTCCTGTCTTTTACTGTACATATAGAATGACTTCAGTTTCCACTGTATCTACATGTTCCTTCTAGGGTTCCAGGAATAAGCCAAAAATTTTGATTCTGTTGTACATAGTACATGCACTTACTGAAGCAGGGCTTGAACTGCATTAGAAGTTTCAGTCATAGCAGATAGAGAAGGTATCTGAAAATTTCCTTACCAGAAATTGCCCCATGTACTTAATTTTGCAATGCAGCAAAAAATATACCTCCTCTTCCAAACAGGAATTATTCTGAACATCTTTTTTGGCATTTAAATAATCAACACCCTCCCCCAAACCTCTCCAAGCTCATTATCAGATGCAAGTTTCCCAGACCTGAAGACAACCTCTGTGTAAGCAGGAAAGCTTGTCTCTCTCACCAACAGAAGTTTGTACAGTACAGGTATTACCTCACCCATCTTGTTGCTTATTGGTACGTAATGTAAGCAAGCCTCTAACAATAGCAGGCAAACAAGTTAATGGAGATCAATTAAGGCCTGATTTACATTTAAAGTTTTATTGGAATGACTGTCAGTACAGGGCAAGATTTTCTGACAGTTATGCCAGTAGAAGCTTGAGTGTAGATGTAGTTATACTAATGTGAGGTGCTTTATATCGATATAGAAGATTTTGCTTCACCAAACTGAATTAAGCATTTTTATACCCATACAACTGTGCCTATGCTAGGAACATTTGAACAATGCTGGCAAGGTTGAAGTAGTAAAACTTTTCATTGTAGACACACTACTCACACCTATGTTCCCATGTTTGCAAAAATATCTGAGGGATCCTCCCCACCTCTTGCAGTGAATATATATGGTCATTGGACATCCACAGGTCTCCAGTCCAATAAGTGGAAGAAGCAAAATACTTTGATCAGTTACTGTTCTCCACAGTGGGTATAAGGAGTGCATTCCTGTGCTCTTCCATCAATGAACAGTAAGTATATTTAACACATTAACAGCATGTCTAGTCTGAGCTCGATAAGTTATTGCTAAATTAAAAACTTGGTGTCTGTGTTCTCTTAAGCATATTTAACCAAATATACTCCAGTGAGGTTGAGGCTAGGGTCAGGCAAAACAAAATGATTCAGTGTAACCCTCACTAGCTGGGTTACCAGAATTCAGAGTCACTGGCACACGCAGTTCAAATTTGGTGAGGGGCAGAGCCAATGTTTAATAGAATCATTTCTATTCCAATATGTCAATATATTGCTGGAGACTCTTTCTAGACATTCAGACACGATCTGTTATTTTCTGTCAATTCCCTTGGTGGCCAAGATTTAACTATTTGTACAGATGTATATACTGCTTTGTCCTTAGTCAGTCAATTTTTCCTCCTTGTAGGCTATTAATGATGTTTACAATACTGCAATAGGTGGGTTATACCCATTTTCCCACATGGACCAGTTGAGGTACTCGGGTGTTTAAATGGCTTGCTCAAACTCACAGCAGCTCAGTACCAGAGTATAAAATAGAACCCAGGAGTATTAGAACCTTCCTTGTGCTCAAGTATGGACTATAACAGTAATTCTCAAACTAGCAACCTGCAGACCCCAATTTTATTTTAAATTTTTCATGGACCCCCCCCAAGCCACCTCCCCGTGCCTCCTGTGTGCTGCTGAACAGTTGTTCTCCAGAATGCAGGAGGCACTGGGACCTAGGGGGAGGAGTTGATCAGTGGGGTCCACAGACCCCAGTTTGAGAAATGCTGGACCATAACTGATAATTCTGAATTTCAGCATCCAAAATTGAGCAAAGGACTATTTACTGATGAACAGGATATTTTCCTACTTGACACAGGAGACTCATTGCTTTTGTCATTTAAGACTGCGAGAGAATATATAGAGTAGAAAGCAACTGAACAGCATCCCTGTAAAATACATGAATATAGAATGATTAGTGAGGGCTTTTTCCATCTCTACATTTTGAGAGCAAACCACACAGCACAAACATTTGCCAGCAATTTCTGCTAAAAATGCCCAGCAATGAAATAGTTAATTCACCATTAGGTTTCAGAATCACCCCAGCAACAAGACCAATGGGAGCAATTTACCTCTCTCAAATGTGTGTGAAGTTGAGTCCTGTCCTCACTCCTTGACTTCAGTGGATTACAGCTATGATGAATTAACCCATTCACTACTGCATCAATTCACCACCAGGAGGTTTTATTGTTAATTGAAAAGGCTACAAACTCTTTTCTAATAAAAAGAGAGAAGAGATGGAATGGGCCTTTGCTGCTTGCTTGGAGCCCTAGAGTGTGAGGGGTAAGATTTGCATTTGTAAAGGTTTCTCTGACACTAGATCAAGTACATTGCGAAGGGAGGGATAGTATTATTGGGGAATGGACTCTGTCACAGTGCTCAACTGATCATATAGTAAGCCAGCCTGTAAAACCTGGAGAAGTGAAGCCTGGTGTTAAGATGGAAGTTGAACCATTTCCTTTAGAAATGTGCTATTTAACCCTTCATTTTTAGGGCTTTCAAGCTGAATTTGCCTAAATCTTTAGTCTACCAGATGTCTTTTCCCTGTCTCAGGATTTCAGCGTAACTTGTCTTACCATTCATATTTCAGCACACTTGAACATTTCAGGAGACTGACTGGGTATCTGCTCCAGCACATTGTTAAGGGCATTCACTCCCCCATGGGCTGGGCAAGCGCTCTGTAATGCATCACTGCTTAATCAGCTTAAAAAAATAATCTGATAGTTGTATTCAACCCTGTCATAACTGTACGAGGAGAGGGTGCTTCTACATTGCAGGCACTGAAGCACTGCACTTGAAACTTCCAGGAGTGCCTGAAAGTTCACGTCACAAAGCCTCTCCTTGTTTAGCCTCTTGCGTCTCAGCTACCTCTGGCAGATTGTTAACCATGAACATAAAAATCCATGATCTTGTGTTGCAAAGTGAACCCCGCCTTCAGGTGTTAGATGTCAAAATACAGCCACCACTTGCAATCTATCTTATCACCTTCACTAATCAGCGACTGAATGGTTAGTGTAATGCAATGCCATTGTAGCCATGTCAGTCCCTGGATATTAGAGAGTCAAGTGTGGGGATGAGGTAATATCTTTTATTGGACCAACTTCTGTTGGTGCAAGACACAAGCTTTTGAGCCACAGACAGCTGAAGAAGACTGCTCTATGACCACCCACCTTCTCTCTGGTTAGTGCAATGTCCCATTCAGACACTAGATGTAGTTACTCTATAAAGCTTAGTGATCTATAGACAACTAAAACATTCTTCTGCATAGACATTCCAACCTGCCTGTTAAACTCTTTAATCTTTTACATACTTTTGTTAAAAAATCACCCCAATAACCTATTTAAAAAGGTGCAGTTCCTGCAGAAGCTGCTTTTCTTTTATCCCACCATCTCTTCTCCTTCCTGTTCGTTGCACATATTCCTGAGAGATCAGGAAAGCGCTGCCCTAGCTGTGCAATTGTGAGCGTTACTGCTAGTGCAGCTTGTACCTTCTGCTTCTGTGAAATTAATACATTGGGCCAAATCTGAATGCTATGTAAACCTAGTGTGGAGTCATCTGAGCCTAACAAAGGGCAGAATTTGGCTCCTCATCCTAATTTCTTTGTCTTCTCACCCAGTCCCCACAACATTTCCCCAGCTTCCATCCAATTGGTCTGGAATACTGGCTCACTCAACCTCCTAAAGGCTGTTTCAGAGCACCTGGTACAGAAAGCAAACTTCTTGCAAAATTTCAGATGCTTTGGTTTCCTGGAATTTGTTGGCAGCCTTGGACAAGCTGAGGCTTGTCATAAGGGGCCCATTCACAGTGAAAAATTAGGGTGTGTCTACACCAGCAGAGCTATATCACCAGCAGTTACAGCACTGCTCAGAGAGTACTGAAGGGAAACCGCTGTTGTGTATTCACACTGTCCGCTGCCTGCACAATAGCATGTTCACACTTGCGGCACTTGCAGCGGTGCATTCTGGGCAGCTATTCTACAAAATAGCTCTTCCTCCTCTGTGGCTTAGAGTTGTGGGGAGGGGATCATGGGGCATACTGGGTCCTGCCCCAATGCCCCATAATGCATTGCTTTGCATCCCAGCAATCCCTGTGCTTCCGTCCACATTTGGTGCTATCTTTTAATGGTTTGAGTACTGCATGCTCTGCCTCTTCGGTCTGCAGAAATGGATCCTTTTGTACAGATTGGTCCGCAGCCCCTTTCTGAGCTCTGATGACCAGCAAAGAACAACCTATTAGAAATACCTACTTAAATTTTTCAAAAATACCTTCCCACGATAAACACCCCCCCTCAGCTCCTGTGTTAGCTGACATGGAAATCGATCACAGTCTTGTATTGATTTTTAAATAATTTGATTCTGAGAGGTCAACAGAGCTACAACAGACCAGGTTGTGTGTTTACACATCTGAGCTTGTTATCTCATCAGGCCAAAGACTAGGTTAACCCGTCCAGTTTTAAGACGGAGATTAAGTGGTATTTAAACACCTTTTAGGCTTTGCTGTCGGTAGGGTTTTTTTTTTTTTTTTTTTTTTAATGTTTTTCATGCGTTTCAAAAGGATTTGCACTAGGGCTGGGTCAAGTGAGCCATTTTGAGATCTATGGGCCAGAGCCTCGGAGAGTGTATCTTGGCATCTCTCCACTAAAGTTGATAGCATTATGCTGATTTACACCAATTGAGGCTCTGACCAAATGGGGATGATAGGGCTCTTTGGTCTGGCTTGTCACATTTTAAAACATGGGTGCCTAAAGTTAGGGATCTAAATAAACAGCTTGATTTTGTTAAGGAGTGGAGCACAAACAGCTCCCACTGATTTCACCAGGGATGGGGAGTTCCGGTCTGGTTTCTGACTTTATTTGCACTTTCCTTGGGGTTACAGGTTTCTTTTCAGTTGTCAATTGGGACAGTCTCTTGTGACTGGCATTCTCTCTGCTCTGGGAGAGAGTTCTATTATCCATTTGCTTCATCTGGGCCTCTAGGCATCAGGACACTATTTGCCTTATCAGACCAAAAATAAGGGGTACAGATGTGTTGCTGAGGAGGGAGGGAATATGTCTTACCCCTCAGCTCTTCATGTCCTGCAGCAAACAATCAAGCCCAAGTGATATTTTTCTCAGAAAGGGAAAGACCTTTCCCTTCCCACCCTGGATTCCCATAGGAGTCTTCCGCCCTAAGAGTCCCTGGCACAAGACACCACCTGGAGTTGATGTTGATAACAGTGCCTAATGACCCTGCCCTGTTCATCTCTCTTGGAGACAGAGCAACCGCTGGCTGGGGCTTCCCATTTACTTGTTTGCATGCCACAGCTCTGGAATGAGCTTTGAAATTCATTTATAGCCCACTTCACAAACTGTGTTTACCCTGGTGTGCATAAAAACAAACCAAGCGGCTTGTGGAAGTTTGAAGGCAGCTTGGCAAATATTAAACCTCATAGATAAAGTAAGAGTGATTCCATTGCATAGTCCCATTATCCCTGACTTGCTACATATTTGGGAGGGGTCAGGAATATTAAACAGAGGAAAGATGGTCCAGAGAGCATGACACCAGCCCATGATTTAGGAGCAGCGGCTTCAAGTCTGATGTGCCACAGGCTTCCTGTATGACCTTGGGCAAGTCTCTTAAGCCCAGATTCAGAAAGTTATTTAGGCTCCTAACTTCCACAGATTTCAAAAGACTTCAGAATCCTAAATACCTTTGTGGATCTGGGCCTTACTGTCTCTATGCCTCAGTTCCCCACCTGTAACAATGGGGTCAGTAGCACTGCCCTACCTCACAGGGTGTTGTGAGGATCAGTACAGTAAAGACTGTAAGGCATTCAGATGGTAATGGGGCCATATGAGTACCCAAGTCAGAGATGGAGGCATACTTGGCATGTAGGCCATAGGGCTAGAGAAGCATAGAAAGAACAGTGAGCCACAGTAAGAGGCAGCAAGAGAGTGTATATCTGATTGTTGCCTCCAGGGGTGGCATCATCAGCTTCACACAGGAGGAAGAAGGACTAACAAGCAAAATTAAAATGCATTTGGGGCATGGGGAGCAGGGGACCTTGGAGAATAATTCCATCCCAGGAAGACCCTGAAGTGTTTGTGTGGGTGGGGCATCTGGGTCTTGCTTAGCTCTAGCTTCGCAGTGCTTTTATTGGTGCCAGACATTGCCATGGACTCACCTCCTCATCCACAGTCTCTGCACTGCTGCATCTACCATGCAGGAGCCACAATCAGTGGCAGACTTCAGCTTAGTCCTTGGCTGTGTGGGTGTGCCTGAGACCAACTCAACTCAACCCAGCAGCCCTAGAGAGCTTCACCTCCAGCACCACAGGGTCCTGATGAGCCAGACCGCTGAAGTGAATGTCTGTCTCAGAACTAAGTCACACAACCATGCATCCAGGGAGGAAATTATATTTGGTGTTGTCTGTAGAATCTCCTCCAAGCTGGAAACAATTCATTGGGCAGGGCAAAGGAATCAATGTGTTTGGAAATAAACCATTCCCCTAACTCCAAGTGACATGATTTCCAGTAAGGAGCATGTTGCAGCACACAAGCGATATTAATAGCTGTGGAGGGGAGCATGCTTCTGCTCCCACAGCATACACACACAGAAGAGTGGTCAGTTTCAGCCTTTAGCGTCAATAAATACCCCCCATATCCAAAGGTCAGATCCAGTCTTCTAAATATATTAGCTACAAGGACTGGATATGAGAGTTTTAAAAGGGAAGAGTCAGAAGGACAGTCTTCACTGCAAACAAACAATTATTTTTACCTGTGCTCAGTAGACAAGGTGGCAAATCTGTAACCACAACAGGTCCCTGGCTAGGTTAGATGTGCAGACAAGGCATCAAAGAAGAATGTTGCTGGATCTGTAGAACCTCCTGGGCCCCACCTACCTTAGAAGGTGCTGTAGTAATACTAAGCAATCTATAGGGCACTTTACACTATGTAAGGGGGCACCAGTTAAATGGCTGTACAAGAGCTTCAGACTGTCCTTACTCTGACCCTAGCTGAAAATACGTGAATCCACATTGAGCAGCTGAAGGATTTATAAATGGCTGCGATTTAAAAAAAGGGTCGGGACTTATAGTCACATAGGTTAACATTGTATCAGGGTAGCTTGACTCTAAGGCCAACCAGCCCTGTTCAATTATCAGACTCAGCTGGGAAGGAATCAGGTGATCCCTCCTTATATAGGGCTGGGAAAATGGAGTTGAAAGGCATTGCAAGTGGAAGAGGGGCTTCTGTATTAGACAACAGGTTTTTTTTGGGGGGGTGGGGGGAGGCAGCTTTCTTTAGCATGGAGGAAGGCAAGGGCAAAAGGCTTTAGGAGCTGTAGGCAGAGAAACTGTGTTTTGTTTGATATTTTTGCCTCAGTTTTATATTGAAGGCTGTGCCAGGAGAATCTTTGAGCATGGTAGTGACTCCTTCCTGAATCAGGGAAACAAGCCAAAGGGTTATAAAAACCTAGCAAAATCCCCCTGGTTTTCATAAGTGAAAGATCCCTCTCCTCCTCTGCCCCCCCATCCAGGGGGTGGTCTAAATCTACCCAGTTGAGGTACTGAAGCAAATATTGGTTTGAAACTTATTTTCTGGTGATCTGTCATTGTGCTGTGTGACTATGGCACTGGTGGAAATACTACAACTAATATCCCACACTGGATGATACCACCATGCGGGAGTGACTTTAATCTCCATAGGTCACACTTGCCTTTCACCTGCTCTAGGTTCTAAGCAACCTTCTTCTGACTTCTAAATCAGCCTCTGCAGCCCTGCTTCCGCAGTGCTGTGGAAGTGAGAAACGCAGCAACAGTGGTGAAAAGTGACTGAAACTGCAAATTCAGTGTTCAGTGAGGACCTAGATTCCACTTGCTATCTCAGAAATAAAGAGCCTTGTGGGCCATGTAGGTCAGGAGAGTTGGTAATCAGATACAGAGATCTCTAGTCGAAATTTTGCCTGTTCCACTGGTGGCCAAAAGTCTGACAGCTTGACATGATCTGGTGGTTTCGAACAAAACAATTCACTGAGGGTTGGTGCCCATGTTCTGAAAATGTCCACCACAGTGGCTTTTGATGAAGGCTCTCATGGTCAGCAGCAGCCAGACTGAGGTGTATTGGCTGGGATTTGCCTGGGAGAGGCTTGCATCACTTTTGCCTGTGTTGTACTTGTACGCAACCAAAGAAACAAAAAAGACTTCAGGTGCCTGGGCTGTTTTCTGGCCTCTCTCACTGCCCCTAATTAATTTAAAAACAAAGGAGTGTAACACCTCTGCCCATGAGGCTGAGAGACTAGCAGCCGCTCCACTGCCCTTCACAGCACGTTGGATCAGTCAGTGTGACTGATGCAGGATGTGCGCAGTTGTGTATGTCAAAGGGGTAATGAAACAGAAAACTCCCTGTGTTCTTTGTTCATTGTGGCTTCTGTAAGATGTGCCCAGATGGCCACAGCTTGAACACCTGTGAACAGATGATTCTGTTACATGCCCCCAGACCACTAGCTGGGAGCAGGGATGGAAGTAACAGGTGAATCGGCTCTTTTAAAGAAAACAGCATTTCTGGAGAGTGACAGTAAAACCTAGCTGTGGGAATCAATATGGATTAAACACATCTGTTTATTAGATGTCACAGCTTCTAGTGTTAATCCGCTTGATGAAATGTATATCAATCCCGAGCTGATGATGCTTGCTCAGTTATGACCAGGTCTGTGTGACCTGTGATATCTTTGAGACTATCCCAACTGGTTTCTGGCTTAATACAGATATATAGATGGACAAATCCTGGATCTTATTTGGGGACTGGGTTGGGTCATTAGAGGTGTGAGGATCACCCTGTTGATGCAACAAAGAGTCTTGTAGCACCTTATAGACTAACAGATTTTAGGGATCATGAGCTTTCGTGGGCTAAGACCCACTTCATCAGAAGAATGTGGAAATCTGTTGATGTGATTTGTGACCCACAGCCCTTTCAGTGACATCCCCTTTATGCCTTTAGTGCCAGACGGGAGATAGGATTCAGCTGCGATGAATCTGAAAAGGGATTTGTTAATGAGACTACTGGACAGGATCCTGTCACTCTCCTTGGCTCACTAACTGATCACAGCCCATGCTGCTTAATGTCACCAGCAAGGGTTTCCCTAAGTCCTGGCTTGGAGCAAGCAGTCATGGAAGGGGAATGTGGCGTATGCTACAGCACCCAGAAGGGTGATGAAGCTAGTTATTGTAAACCAAAGAAGACTGGTGAGTGCACTTCTTGGGAACTCTAAGGCCAGGTCTACACTAGTGGGATGGGGGGTCGACCTAAGATACGTTGACCTCAGCTATGTGAAGTTGTGTATCTTAGGTCAACTTACCTCAGCGTCCTCACGGCAGCGAGTCAACTGCTGTCGCTCCCCCGTCGATTGCACCTCTTGCTGCAAAAGAGTTCCAGAGTCGATGGGGAGAGCGCTCGGGGATTGATTTATCATATCTTGACTAGACGCAATAAATCGATCCCTGATAGATCGATCGGCGGGTAGGGTAGACCTGGCCTGAGATAACAATATCCAGTGGGTAGGGTAGATCTGGCATAAGAGATAACATTATACCCCTTGATCGCGCTAAAATCATCTTTTGTCCTTTACTATCAATATGGTATCTCCTAAAGATTCTCTTACTCTGTTACCCACAGTATACTGGAACAGGGGAAGTGACTTTGACAGTCATCCCATTCCCAGTCTGAGCAATATAGCATAGGGGATGTTGGTTTTTAAATTAATTTCAATGGCTTTAGATGAGTAAAAGAATCACTGAAAAACAAATGACAAAGCAAATTCTGTAAACTGTCAAGGCAAATAATGTACATTAAAATAAATACCTCACTGCAAAATCCTGAAAAGGCATCGAGTAGCAAAAATATATTAAACAGAGAGGCTAACAGTACTAGAGGATTTCCTTTCAGCATATGAGACTATAACATACAATATAGAACTAAACCCAAATGGAATTTTCAATCGGATAAATTTGAGTTAAACTAGACATGGTTATTCAATACAAAATCCCTTTACAATTAAAATTGAATCACATTAATAAAATGCTAAATGAATGCAAAGATAATACTCTTCAGTTCAGAGAGATTTAAGATTTAAAAAAATCAATGAGCTAAATCAGAACTGTTTTTTTAAAAAACTGATTGGATGATCCAGTAGAAAAATCCACAGAATTAGGGGTAAGTGACATGATAATAAACAGCGAGAGCTTTGTCATTCCAGTGCTGTGGCAAAGGCTTGATCCTGATAATATCTGCCCTCAATGAGAGTTTTGCCATTGGCTTTAACAGGCACAGGTTTAGGATCTAAGAATATGTTCTCCACCTCTGCTGTAGTGTGGGTGAAGCCTCAACTAGTGGGACTCTTCTGGGTGGCCAGTAACCTGATAAATCCGGGCTGCCGCCTCTAAGAAGCAACCAACTGTGATGAATTTTCCATCTACATGAGGGATAAAATTCAATTGGAGTTGGATTGGATTGGCTGCTTCCATTATGCAGAATTACGTGGGGCAGGAACCAAGATAACACCTTACTGCCCCCTTGGTTTCTTTCTACCACCTGTTGCTCTGAGACATTTTTTCAGGCTGCTCTGGATGTCTCCTTGATTGTAATAGTCACAATCTTTAAGTCAAATGATTTTCAGATCATTGCAAGTAATTCTGAATAACAAACTAATTCAGAAATTTTAAGATGGTGCTCAGAAAAATTGTAAGCTGAACAATGAAATTAAATTTATCTAGTAGTTTATTGCTTATTTGCTCACCTCTAATTTCCATGTAGTGGACTTCAGGAGCAGCCAGAGCAAAATAAGTGCCTTAAGTCAAGGGCAGCATATATGATCATCAGCTCTCTCTCATTCAAGTGTTTAACTCGTTGCCTAGCTGATCCTAAGCATTTCAAGTATACGTTCTACCTGGTAAGGGTCCTTTGTTGAGGCAGCCACTCCTGTACAGCCAAAGTTTATAGACAGGATAATTGACTCTTTGAAGCCAAGATTTCATATCATTCAGCATCAAGTTGATGATGATAATGACTTTAGTAGCTCACATGAGTCCTATGTTAGGAAGATATAGCAAAGAATACTGCAACACATCGACAGAATGAGTCAGAAATTATCACCCATCAACACCCAAGATGGTACTGCACTAGCACTAGAGGGGCATGGTCTCTGACTAGAGCCTACAGTAATACAAATAAAGAACTACATAAACAACAACAATAATAATACAAGCTTACTAACACCCTGGTAGCTGTGGTGGCCAGTGGATATTCTACCCCCTTTGCCATCCTCACATAGCTGGCAAAGTAAAAAGATGGCTAAGGGTTAGGGTCCACACTTAGATGAAAGCAACATGGTGAGGAGATTAGGGCACAGAGAAAGGGGCCTGCCATGTGCACTAGTTGGTCTCATCTCTTTAGTTGAAGCACTGAGGAGTTGCTTATGTATTTATTAGTGGGTGGCTTTAGGCTTTAAAAAGCAAAACCATAGGGAATAATATATAATCCCATTGGAGAGAGATGTCTATGCAGATATACGCACACACACACACACCCTCACAACTTGAGATCAGTTATTTACATCATATTTCAATTATTTTTCAGGTGTTGGTGAATTTTAATGTTCAAAATGGGTTAGATATGGAAAGTGTGGAAGAGCTGTATAAGTGTTCCCCAGAAAGCTCTGCCAATATACTTCAATCCCAGTATCTGGCACCATCCACAACTCCAGTCCTCCCTTCCACAGCTCAGCCAATACACTTCAACCCAGCGGGCATAGAAGAGCACAGAATATTGCTTTTATGTAGGTCCTACATAAATTTCTTAGCCAAAAAGCAGTGGATTTCTTTCTTTGTTCTATTTAAACAGACACCATAATCTGCAACTTTAACATGGGTCAAATGTTGGGCTTTCAGACTGCTTGAAAATGATTCAATAATTTATTGTAAGCTATATTTCTGATGGCTTCCTCTAAAATACCCCTCTCCTCCCTTTTCGTACATTGCTCCACTCCACAATTAACAGCTGAGAACGTATATTCAACCCTGAAATAATAGTGAGGGAGGAAAGTAGGATGGACATAAATCCTCTTCAGATTTCATCTCTATGCATGGTGTTTATTAGATAGTCCACTTGGCCTGCAGCCATTTGTCCGTATATCTCAGTAAGGAATGCAGCCTCTGACTGGCTGAAGTGCTGGCATTTACAGAGCATGTGTCATCCAGTTATTGCCTCATGGCCCTCCTGACAGTCTTGATCATCTGTTAATTAAAGTGTATGGCCTCTCCTCTGTACTCTGCCTCAGAGCTTCCATTTTGCAGGCACCAACTTCTTTTTTGTGGTGTTGTAATTTATTAGGCTTCTACATTTCACCAAGAAAAAGGAACACAGCAAAATGGTGACTGAAGGTTTTTTGGGGGAGGGGGGGAGAGATTAGTTTTAGCAGATACCAAATCATCTCCCTGTGAGATGAACATTTCCCATACTGAAGATGGCATGTGATGATGGTGCTGTACATAACATTATAGATCAAGAACTTGATACTCTCAGAAACCCACCTAAAGAAGCTGTCCAGGCAGGGAGAGTTGGACTAGACCTCCAATCTGTCCCTGGAAGTAATTATCTCATCCCTTTGCCATCCTCTTTTATCATCACCAAACTTCCTGAAGTGCACTTAATGAGACTTTGGATTTGCATATCTACGCAGGGGCGCCACTAGCAGACTCTGTGACAGGTCACAAAGTAGTTCCTCCTGTTCATTGCTGGTTAGCAATGAGTTGAGCAGCCAATTTCCTATTCACTAGCTAGCTCTGGCCAAAGGCTGGATATAGAAGGATCTAACCATCAGAATTACAGTGAGGGTCACAGTCCACACTTCAGGGCCTTATTGCATGCCCAAGAATGCAAAATGATGCTGGTAGGTAAATTTTGCAATGCAGCGATTTGATGGTTAGTGCTGAAGTGAGTGGATGAGAATTTGGTCATTGGTTAAACTGTAAGAATGCAATCTTAGCTTTAGAATGGAAAGAAGGAAAGAAAGAAAGAAAGAAAGAAAGAAAGAAAGAAACGCTCCTCTCAGCTCTGTGATGTTCAGTGAGATACTCTGAGAATTGATACTAGCCCTACAGATCAGTTTCACAAAATTATACCTGTCCTCTCACCCTACGGAAATAGGTTTCTGAAATGAAGATGGGTAAAATACCTTTATTTTTCACCATGACCCTCACTACATAGCAAGGGACTCGTAGTATTAGAGCAAGCTGGGATGTGTACATAGCACAGGAGAGGGATTCATTGGGAGAAGAAAAAAGTGTGTTTTGGAGAGGAGTCTGAAGAGATAGGCGAAGAGTGAGAGAAGGTCTTGAAGCACCTAGAAGGATAGCGAGCTTGCTAAGGATAAAGAAACTTTAAGGATCTTGTGTAACCCATGTGCTCCCCAGTATTTTCTAAGCTGAGGTTCAATTCTCCCCTGATTTGCATAGTCACAGGCAGTGCAAAGCAGGTATAAAACCATACCAACTTGCTTGGGTGGCTTTTTACACTAGCTTTGCACTGGTGTAAATGACAACACAGGATGCCAGGCAGGGGAGAATCAGACCCAACACGGATTCACTAGATAGCAAATGCGGAAACAACTTCTGCACTCTGGGCCAGACGCTTAGCTGCATAGATCCATTCTCTACAGTGGGAATCTACTGTTGATTTACACAAGCTCAGGATCTGATGCACTTTAAAAAACTCGAGCTGTCTGACCAGCTATAACATGCTATGTATCCAGTCTGATTTTCCTGACTTTTGAATGTTGATTTCCTTCCATAACTGTGGTGATAAGGTGCTGCCCTGAAGTTTCACGACGATTGTTACAGTCATTGCACAGTCCAAAGCACTTGGAATTCATGTCCTATTGCCTTCTTCCCCTATCACGGTATGGCATAATCGTTTAGAAGTGCACAGCTTTCCCATCAAGTGTAATAGCACTAACCAGAAAGGCACTGCCTCTCATGTCACATCACCAAGAGGTGCGATAGCCACTTGGGAACGCTCATCCAATTGTGCCATCCGATGTAAATACAGTATAAACAATGCAAACAAATTGGAGTGAACTAGACAGTAATATACAGAGAGGAATTTTATTTTTTTCAATGGCTGATGTGTTACATACTATTCAGCACAGTAGTTCTGCTGTGCTGAATCAGATTTGGACCAGGTCTCTGGGCCTGTGTTCCAAAGTGTTATGGAAATCACTACCCAGGCTGGTCCATGAAATTATAAACTCACAAACCACTGAAGTCAATCAATCAATGAGCAGCAACTGAAACTTCAGAGAAGGAAGAAAACAAGGATCGATTCTAAACAAGAGGCCCTCTTCTCCAGAGAAACACAGATTGCTTTGGTGTTTGAAAATATGATTTACTTCGACCAGAGAAGCATTGCTGAAACTATTGAGTAGTTATAAAATAATAGCAGTGACAGGTTAACTTACATGAAACCTTTTGCACGTTGGTACCAACCAGTCATTAGCCAGAAATGACACAGATCATGGACATTCATGGTTCCTAAATGTACTATGAGATTTTAGAACAAGAGCATTTTTTTGTTTTGGAGCTGCTGATTATTCTGGCTTGTGAATCAAATGTCCCATTTAGATACTCCCCCCGCCCCCCCCGTTGGAAATTTCCCATGAGTAAGACAGTGTTAGGATTTTATTTTAAATTAAGATGAGATTTACTGTTAAAACACATTAGAATTAGGAAAAAATAACACTCCAAGAGCACAAGAAGGAAAAATGAAACTCCATTGCACATGTCCCCATGCTGTTGGTCTCATCTCACCCACTGATCTTTTTCAGTGCCTTTTTATGGGGAAAGAGAAAGGGGTTTACATGGTTTTTGGTTGGTTGGTTGGTTTGGTTTGTTTTCCACTGAGGATGAATGCAAGGTCCCAGCGCTACTTGTGCTACTGTCATAGAACTCAGTCCTGCAAACGCTGTTCACTTGAATAGTTCCACTGAGAAATAAATCACAGGAGTAAAGTTGCTTGGGGATGGTCTTCTCAAAACCACTCAGCAATGGCCTAACCCGTCTCCCAATGAAGTCAATGAGAGTCGTATCATTGACTTCAATGGGAGCAGAATTAGGCCAATCCTGAGCACTTTTGAAAAGCCTCCCTTACACAAGCATTGAATTGGGCCTCTGTGATGAACCAGCATTTATCTCAAATTGTGTCTCTCACACGTTCTCTTAGAACATTTTATATTTACTGCCAGTGCCTACAGTAACATATGAAGTGTCAAAGCCAACAGTTCTGTGCTTGCTGCTAACCTCTTTGGGTTTTCTAAATTAAAATTATTTGGCTCTACCATTTCATCTAATTAGGGCTCTACCATTTCATCTGGCCAGTGTTCTAATGATTTTTAAAAGAAAAGGATGAGAAATTTTAGCATGGAATTTGTCCAAGTGCAAATGACATTTCATGGAAGTCAAGGATAATCAGACACCACGGTTGGAAACCTGCTTGTTGTTATCATGCACAAAATCCTCTTTTGTAGCATACTTTTTCTTTGTTCAAAGCACGTTGTTTTTACAGTAGATACCTGTCACATAGCAACAGAACATTAATAAAATAATATTTATATTTATATGTTACACTCCCATGTTTTAGAAGCTTAGAATGGAATAAAACCACTTCTTTTTAAAAATAATAATAAATAATGTCAACTTTTTTCTTTACATTAAAAAAAATCTGTACATGATTACACAATGTAACAAAATACATTTCTGTTTTCCAGGCCAAGGCCGTCATCTTTGGGTTAGATCTTCATCTAAGGAGGTTACAGGCCCACAGTTTAGAACCTGTGTATTTCCCACTGCATGAAAATCAGACTCCCAGGGTTCCTAGATCTACAGCGTTGCCTGTCATTTACATGCAAAGGAAGAAGCTGCCTACAAGGAACGTAGTAATATCTGCATGCAGGAAGTAGCTAGGATATGAGTTTCTTGTAAAAGGACAGGTGCACAGGGCAACATTTGGAAGTTTTGAAGCTTGTTTTTTTTTTAAGCCTCACAGCTGGATGTGGGGGTGGAGGGGGAAGGGAAGAAAAAGCAAAACACCCAAGTAGGACTCTGTCTTCCAACTGTAGCTAGAAAAGCTCTTTAGATATATTTATTGACATGGCACTTAGTGAGCTGTTATAGATTGATATTCCCTAAGGACTGTCTCTTGATCAACCTTTCTTTTACAGGTGGGATGCCCGAAGTTGCTCAGATAAGGACTACTGCATCTAATAGGTAGAAAATGGGGCAGACTGTGACTACTGTCTTCTGGCTAATATAGAGCAGCGCTTGTTGGGACTTGCAGTCTCTGTTGGCCATGTCTCCATATCAAAGATGATATATCTCTGTGGGCTGCATTTCAGATTCTCATGAGCTATTTTTGCTCATTGGCTCTTTTACCAGAGATCTTGGTCAGGACCCTCACTGGAAAGTATCTACAGGGAAACACTGTTTCCATTTGATATTGCGCTGGACAGGGGGAACTGTCAGCTCACACTGACAGATCTCACCACTGAAGATAACTGAGAAGGAAAAGAATTCCTCTTCTTTTCAGAAAGAAAACATAAGCACTATGTCTTTCCTCACAGCACCATGTTAGGCGTAGGTGTGACCTTGAGCAGACAAAGGAGGCATTTACTGCAGTTCAGGGTTACAGCTTCAAGTCAGACTTTGAAATCTTTAAGATCACAATATTTTTGCCACAAAACAAAGAGGCGGCATGCAGCAAAAAATGGCAACTGGTGAAAACCCATAAATCTCAGTGTGGAATGTGTGTACGAGGGCTTGTGAGTGTGCTCTTTGTATACAGGGATGGAAGTTTGCACACCTCTGTAAAGCACTGACATTAAGGCCCTGCTGTGTTAATAAAGTCCAGACATCCTCCTGCAGCAACAGATGTCTCCTCAGTTGTTCTGCGCTTTGTGTCCCCTCCTCAGCCTCAGCAGTCACCAGATTCATGTTGTTAGCCCCTCCTATCAAATCAATACAGGAGGCACCATGAAAATGCAGACAAATGAGCTTGCATTAGAGTCCTGCTGCCCCAAAATCATCTGGCGTGCAGTGTGCAGTTCCTCTGCCAGGGTCTTCATTAGAAACAGGACTCCTGGGATTCTGGGTCATTGTGGATGGGAAGCTTCTCGTGTTCCTGATGATGCCCATTTTGTAAAACTGTGTACCTAGGATGGAAAAGAGCAAAAAAATTGAAGTCACTAGAGCAAATTAAAAAGGATAGGCTGAGCCTTTTCTTTTCTCAGGACGGTCTGAGACCCAAGCAGATGTGACTTCAGAGTGCTCCCAATATCCCGTTTCCTGATCCATCTGCCAAGTAAAATGTAAATTCAAACTCTGTTCATGATGGCAGAAGATCTTTATGACCATAATGTTAACCCCAACCCCTGCAAAGTAGGAAGCTGCTGCTTCATGTAGAACTGAGCTATAACAAGTACCCATAAGAAACCAAGCTAATGAATCAAGAGACCCGGGATTCTGGGGTGGATGTTGGTGACTGAATTGTCAACACAGAATTGAATCTCTTTAAAGCAAGTATTAAAAAAACACTTTGCTTTGGCTTGGAATGTCTGTGTCCTTTAAAGTGACACAGAGTCCTGCCTTCTGAGGCACATAAACCATACACTTGACTAAAAACAACTGATTGCAAGTAATCTCAGTTCTTTTGGTACAACGGTCCTTAGTACTGATCATTTCATGTCCAATCAAATCATTGTCATGCAAGATTACAACCTTCTGGAGACTCCTGAAATACACACACTTCCCTGATTGAAAAATGAGAGCATTCTGCAGGCTAAACTCTATTTCATATTCACAAATTATTGATTTCCTGCAGACTTTGGGCCCTAACTGATGGTGCTGTAAATGAAGGATGGGGGTAAGGACCGCCACCTCTGCCTCTTCTTCCAATATCTAAATTACCAGGCAGCCTCACGCCGTCCTTCTCAAAACAGCTTTATGTACAGCAAGTGGCGTTGCTGGCTTAGGCTGGTGGAGACCCATTGTTCTGGTTTTTGACTCTCCCAGTAAAAGGGATTTGGAGTGCAATGCTTAGTGTAAAGGCGTAGGTGTAAGATGATCGGAAGGCTCCCCAGCAACTGGTGCCAAAGTGGCTCATGCAAACCCTTGCAACACTTCATATCTAATAACCAGTCTTCCTTGCAAGAGTCCAGACTCCCCCACAAAATGGAATTTGCTGCACAGAACTAGGCGGGGAGGGGGGGGGAGAAATGCTGTTCATGGAAGCAATTAATTATAGTTGTTTCTCAGATGCCACCTGGTGAGGCCAGATGTTCAAAGCAGCTCAGCACCCCTGCGGATCCAACAAGCTGGCATAGTTAATGCTTCTCCACGAGAGGTGGTTGCTATGTCAACAAGAGAAGCGTCTCCCATCGACACAGTGATGTCTACACGGGGGGATAACTTAGTAGAACTACGTCACTCAGGGGTGTGGATTTTTCACACCTCTGAGTGACATAGTTCTACTGATATACGTCTGTAGTGTAGCTCTGGCCTAAGTGTCCATGTACACAATCCTTTATTCCCCTTTATCTGAAACTTACACATCTGAAACAGTTACCCAGTCCTAAAGTGCATGTTTAAAAAAGAATATAATCAGTTCTATTACTTTTAGCATGTGTGAAGAGGGGAAGCAAATATCATTAGACCCAGGATTTGTTCTTATAATACTCTAGTCACAGAACATCTAGAATTGCAAACTCCTCTATGTAGAGTAGGGCCTTTAGACGCATGTACTAAGTACCTATTTATTAGGACCCATATAACAGAAAAGGGCCTAAATCAAAACACACCCAAACTTTGGGAAAGACTGACTCTGGATCTAAATTTGTCCTGGCTCAAGTTCATCTCTAATATATCTATTAGTTGTTTTAATACTGATCATTATGCATGTGGATATAACCATCGAAATACCTTACCAAGAGATGAGGTGGATTCCCGAGCGCTTGAAATCTTTAAAATAAAGATCAGCTGGCTTTCTAAAAATATGCTCTAGCTCAACCACAAGATATGGGCTTGGTGCTGGAATTAGTGGGTGAAATGCTATGGCCTGTACTAGACAGGAAGTCAGACAAGATTAACATAATGGTCCTTTCTGGCATTCAAAATATACGACCAATTTGCAAAGACTTGATTTTTGTATATTATGCCAAGTCAGACTGAACTCATTTGTGCAAGAAGCTTCACCAAGGAAACATCAGCAAGTCAGGATCTGTGCTACAACTGAGTTAAGAGACATCATATGCTCTGCGAGCAAGGTGGCCATGCTGCAGAATGATGCACAGTCTGCTCAGCAGCAGGAGAGACAGCTATTGAAAAGTGGCTTCATATAAGATGCCCAAAGGAGGCAGCATATCATCCATCTCTGCTTGTAGTCAGAAAGGAATTGTCCATGTTCGGCATTTTAGCAGAAGGTGCCATCTGTACGAAAAGTGTGTGAGCTAAAGAGAAACTGTTAGTGTGCTGCAGAATCTCTCGGCAGAAATTTATTTTCATGTTGCTTCTGGCGTTTGGTTCAAAAATTCCAACTGTTTGCCATCTGGGGAGATGGGCATATGAGGGAGGGAGAAGCCTTCTGTATCACAGTGAGCAATCATGCCACGGTATGAAAACTAAAACAAGGGAATAATAGATGTTCTGTATTACTGATGCCTGGGAGGTTTCATAAATACACTGCCTAAGGGCTTTTCCATACTGTGCTATGTGATGGCTTCTCAGTGGTTTCTCCTTTCATATGACACTCCAGACTGCTTAACTGTTACTCTGCTAACCTTTAAAGTCCAGATGTAGATGATCATAAGGCCCTGCTATTGTCAGATTACAACACTTAATTCAATCTGCTTTCTGGGATCATCATCTTCACTTTACAGGCACAAACATTCACAGAAGCACATTTCAAATTGAAATGCACAAGCATTTGTGCAACTGAATTTTACATTCATTCACACTTGAAGCACTTGCATAGTCATCCAATCGGGAAACAACATGCCATGTGACTTATGTCACCAATCACAACTAAGCGACACTAGGAGGATTCTGAATAGTCAGGATAAATGTGTCAAGAAGTATTTGTCAAGTAGATTTGACTAATGAATAAATCTGTGGAAATCACAATTCATGAGCAGAAAAAGAGGCTAAACTAATTGAGTAAATTATTCACCACAAATTATTTGTTCAGCTCTCCTGCCTACAATGAGTGTCTAGTATGGGAATTTTAAATGCTGGTATATGTATATTAGAAATAGCTGGTATATGTTCGTTAGAAATAGCTCCCCACTCTTCCTATCATATCTGAAGCTGACTCCTCCCCTAACTCAGTAAAGAGTACTATTGCCATTTCATTTCAGATCACAAACAGCATCACCCAGCAATAATGCCCGATAAAGGAGAGTCATTACTACCCAGAAAGGAACTTCTGCCTCAGGCTGTTTGCATGCTTGCAAAATGGTATTTTAATTGTGATAATGACCAATTTGGAGATAATTGCTTCTGCAGCACACACGGTTTCTGACAGTACAATGGGCTTTTTAATTAAATGGTTGGAAATAGCTTTCAGCAGCGTTGAAAGGACTGTTTGGATAAATCCTTGACACATTCATGATAGACACGAGGATCCTAAAACATCACCAAATACATGGAAAATAATCACCAATAGGATATAACTTTCTTGCAGTTTCTCCCTTCAACTCTCAGCCAATCACCCACTTCTGCTCCCGCTCCCAACACACACACACTGATTTGTACAATTAGGGAAGCAAAGTCAAGGCAATTAGTAGTCTTTGGCTCCCCACAGCTACCCTGTGCTGCAAAACAGTACCCAGAACTGTGGGAGTCCATTGTGCCTGCTTGTCCTGCTCCTTCCAGTAGGAATGTTGAAACTTAGATGAATTAGTTAGGAGGCTCCCTATAGAATTATCTGTCATCATTGTGGGGAATCTAGGAGATTATTTATGGGGCCTTATAGTATTAAACCCAAAGCAGGGAAGAAGCCAGCAGAAGCAAAGGCGGGCATCTCTGCCCTAGAAGGAAAGCCCCTGGAAGCTGTCTCGCAGAGGTGACAGCCCAGGATGGTGTGTCACCTGGAAGAGTGAGGTGAGCTAACATTGGAATGAAACTCAATGTGCTATGGCAGCCGAGCTTCCTGGATGTGAATTCCACCCCAGAGCCCAACAGACCCAGGATTTGGTCTAGTCAAGGGCCAAATTCGTCCCAACTCCCAGTCTGAGCCTGGTGCTGGGGCTGGAGTAAATAGTGGCTTGACACTTTTGCACCTCCTCTTTCTGAGAGCTGCTCTATGTTGTGCTCCACTACCAAGAATGCCTGGACCCTTCTAGCAGGCAAAAATAGCTGGAGAACAGGAATATTTCTGTCCCCATTCCCTGGCATGCCCCTTATTCCTGGGTCTCTGTGAGTGTAGTATAAGGCTAGCTACACTGACTATACCTGCCAGGATACCCCCTACACCAGGGGAATTCCCCAGCAGCTACATATAGCATTTTACACTGGCAGAGACAATATAAAAGCACTGTAGAACAGTTACGAATCAGTCCCCTTAACTTTAACAATAGCCCAGGCCTAGCCCTAACACTCATACCCATCCTTCATCTCAAGGATCTTGGCTTGATTCAAGTCTGTAATCTTACATTAAATTAACCTTGGTGGCTACCGCAAGGAAGAGGGGCCACTCCACACCCGCAACAATGTCACGAACAACATACAAGGATTTGGGTTGCATTAGCAGGCACAGCACATGAAAAACCTGTGGGGAGTGAAGATGGCTCCTGCTGGCTGGAGTTGTCTCACTAATGGATTACAGAAGGGAACTCAAGCGTATCAGCTACCTGCACTTTTTGAAGCCTTGAATAAACATTGGGCTTATCGCTGGCTCCAGTCTTGTTAACCTTTACAAATAAAAATATTTATTCCCACAGTGTAAGAACAGCAGAGAAAAAATCCAAAAGCGAAATACCCAGAACACTCCGAGCATGGTAAAAGCATCAATCTCAGCCTTGCTGAGGACTGATTGATAGAGAATACCTCTGTCTCCCTAAACCTATTTCATGTAGTGCAGCGACATCTGCTCTCCGTTTGGTAATCACCCCTGAATCTGCCTGTTTATAGTAGCAAATGCTTGCTGAATAGGAAACTTTATTTTCAATTCATGGGAGCCTGGTTTCTGTTGTTGTGGCAGGGAAACATTTGTGGAAGACTTATACCAAGTTCTGCAACTGCTTACAGAGTAGGCTTGGAAAGATTTGATTTGACTGGGGGTTTGTTAATTCTACGCCCCACCTAGAAAATGAAGGAAACAATTTTTCATCATCAACATTTACAGAGTTGGGGGTGGGGGTTATATCACTTGAGGGTGATAAAGTCTCTGTAGGTGCATGTTTGTTGTGTGTTTGTACACATGCTTTTGCTTCTTCAAGTGCATTGAAAATTTGTGTTCTGCATATAGCTGTGTTAGTGTATGTGTGATTTTGTGAGTGTTTCAGTTGGGACTGTGCACTGTTTGTGGGTACATCTGTTTTAATTCACACATTTGCTGAATCAAGTGCTTTAACTTAGTTGGAACCCCTTGTCTTCTTCATGGACAGCACAGTCTTGGAAGACCTAGGCTATGTCTACACTTAAAATGCTACAGCGGCACAGTGGCACCACTCTAGCTCTTCAGCGTAGACCAGGGGTCGGCAACCTTTCAGGAGTGGTGTGCCGTGTATTCATTTATTCACTCTAATTTACGGTTCTGCGTGCCAGTTACACAGTTTAACGTTTTTAGGTCTCTTTCTATAAGTCTTTAATATATAACTAAACTATCATTGTATGTAAAGTCTTCATGTTTAAGAAGCTTAATTTAAAATTAAATTAAGATGCAAATCCCCCCGGACTGTGGCCAGGACCCAGGTAGTGTGAGTGCCACTGAAAATCAGCTTGCGTGCTGCCTTCAGCACCCGTGCCATAGGTTGCCTACCCCTGGTGTAGACACTCACTAAAGCAGTGGAAGGGCTTCTCTCTTCCACTGTCTACACCAGTGGTTAGACTGGCTTAATGTCGTCTCTCAAGGCTGTGGATTTTTTGCACCCCTGAGAGACACAGCTATGCTGATGTAAGTTTTCAGTATACACCAGCCACTAGTACATAGTAAGAACATTTAATATACCTGCTTAAAAATAATCTGTCCTCACCCTGGGATTTGGGTACCAAGAAAATTTTAAATCTGAACTCTAGGAGAGATGAACATCATATTATTTGCATCACTGTAGCACAAGATAGAAACCCCATCATGCTGGACTCTGGCCAGACATATTAAAAGACAGTGTCTGCCCTGATGGGTTTACAATCTAATTTAAGATGCAACAAGTGGGCGTAACAGATGATTGGAGCGGATGGAGGAGTGAGGTTCAGGGTAACTCTCACAGGAACATGCAGTTACATAGACTTGCTACATGACAATTAGCAGGTTTCAAGTTAAAATACATTTTTAAATAAACCAGAAATAGTAGTGATCTCAGGGACCCCTAGTGAAGCTTGGTAACAAATGCAGCCAGCCTTTCAGCTGCTCCCTGATCCTCCTCGGCCCCTGCACTCTGGGGGCTCAACTCAGCAGCAGCCTTCTATCAGTAGCCGTAGTTCTCCATCTGTGCCCTGAAAGTATCTGCATTGCACCAGTGAAGTACTAAAGGATCCTGCAGCTGTGTCATAGCTGTGGGTAGGAGTGATGCTGATTCCTCTGGTCTTCTGTTTCGTAACTGATGAGTGGAGGAGGAACAAAGCCATCAGCCGTTTCTCTCCTGATGAGGGCTGTGAAGAACCTGTCTGATGAGAGAAGCTTCATTTCGGAGCAGCCTCCCAAAGGCAGTTAAACTGGGCAGCCCTCAAACCTCCCTAGTGTAATGGGCAATGCTAATCACTATGGAGTTGAGTGCTGAAGCATAAGTGGGAAGCAAATGCACATAAATAGAGTGTGGTAAGGGGGCTGGAATGTAGGTAACACTCAGCGCTGGGTCAGTACAGACCACTGCAACCTAAAGAGGCCTCGACATTGCATCTCTGCCTTTATTTTTGTTAGATCAGATCCTGAAGTCTTAATATGAAAACCAGTGGCACAGGAGGCCCTGAGACAAAATAATCCAAAAGATCTAAAATGCACATTACTGTCTGTCTGAGCAGAATGTCCCATTGATGGCAGAGCTGAAGCATCCCAAACATAAAGAAGAGGGAGATGGTGAAATGAGATTTCAAGAAAGGAGCCTGGATGAAAGAGGGGCACTTCCAATTCCGGTATGAGATTCCAAAGAGCCTCTGTTGTTGTCAGACATGTTGAGCACCCTGTCACTGTGGGTAGATAAAGGCAGGCAGGATGTCCTTAAGCAGGATGTCCTGAAAAGCAACAGAGATAAAAGCATCCCAAGGATGCTGAAAAATTTGAAGACCTAGGACTGCTTCTATGATCAGATCGTAACAGGTCCTAGAAGACTTAAGTCCCAACTACATTATGCAGACACATTATAGTAGGAGCAGTTTGAGTGAAATCAGAACAAGAGGGTAGTTGGGCAGGGTGGTGGCCATATATCACTGGAATCTAGCAAACAAGGTGAATTAGGAGTTGAGGGTACCTCTTTGGGTTGAAAACTGTGTTGGTCAAATAACCTTCCATGCCTGCCTTTTTGAAGAAGACTGATACATAAGAACGGCCATATTGGATCAGACCAAAGGTCCATCTAGCCCAGTATCCTGTCTTCCAACAGTGGCCAATGCCACATGCTCCAGAGCGAATGAGCAGAACAGGTAATCAAGTGATCCATCCCCTGTTGCCCATTCCCAGCTTCTGGAAAACAGACATATTCTGCTGACATATTCTGTGCTGACCCATTGTGGCTGTTTACAACATCCCTTTTATAGCAATCACCCAATACAGTGTCCATTTCTCAAAGCTCTGTTCCCTTCTGATGCACTGGGGGAGGAGGGGGAGAGCGAGCAAGAGAGAAATAACCCTTTGCTATGGTGCATCAGGATTACAGTGAACAATCACTTGGCAGCCCAGAGTAGGCTATTTTAATGGACACATCATTCTGAAATAAGCCTTCCACCATCTGTTTGGCCTCATAATTACAAATGCAAACAATATAATTCACAATTGCAACATAAAAAAATAAAATAAAAAAATAGAGACGAGATTAAGATGATTGTGTATGGTAGTTATTCCAGGCCATCAAGCATCTGTTCTGCTTTATTCCTGTTTCAGGCACAGGTGGAAAACAGCCTCTCTGATTCTTTATTTTGTAGCAATCAGTAATTCACAGTGTGTTTTCCAGCAGTACTTACAGATGTAGCAAGAGAAAGTGGGGAAGGTTTGGGGCAGACAATGTGATATACTCATGTCCGCATTAATGGTGGGGTGAAGAGACCCATTTAGGCTGTGCTGAAGCAGAGTGGGCCATGGAACATTTTGGGCAGGGACACAGGCTTATCCCAACCTCAACTGGAAGAAGTTGCAAAAAAGTTAGAAAGAGGTGAAAGGGGGTGAAAGGTAAGAAACACTTCACTTTTAGAAGTAGCATTTCCCATGTTTAACAGTGTTAAGGGAAACACAGTAGCTCCCAGAGATCTCAAGATGTGAGAGTGGGGACTTCATGGGCAAGGTGTTATCTTTCCCAAATGACTTCTAGGAAGCTGGAAAAGGGACGATGAGCTGCTCTGCCTCCAGCCCACTCATTCCTCTCCCTGCTCATTTAGCTCCACCCTTTCCCCAAGTAGATAACTAGTTAGATAACAACTAGTTCCTTCCATACCACAGGATTAATTTCACCCGGCCCTGCCGACTTGAATTTCCAGTAGTTCTGTTCGCTTAATTCTCAGCTGTGATCCTTGTTACTATAAAAACTATATATAACAATATCATCATAAGTTATTTACAATGTAGATCAGTGGTTCTCAAACTTTTGAGAACCGCAACCCTTTTTTCCTTCCTCGGCTGCCACAGTGGACTCTTGTATGTCCGCTGAAAAGCCGCCGAATGAATTACTTCCACATTCGGCGACTATTTTTGGTGGACATACTGAGCGCTCCCGAAATAGCTTGGTATTTCCGCAGAAAGCCGCCAAATGCAGAAGTAATTCATTCAGTGGCTTTTAAGTGGCGCCAGGAGCTCGCGACCCCTCGGGAGGCAGCCAGCGACCCCACGAGGGATCGCGAACCCCGGTTTGAGAAAACCTGATGTAGATACTAAGCTACAACTCTTCAGTAGAAAAATGCCTGGCAAAAAGCGATGGAGTAAAATTTTCAAAAGCACCTAAGTGACACAGGAGCCTAAACCCCATTTCCAAAAGCACCTGAAGTCGCACTAAGAACAAGGAGTACTAGTGGCATCATAGAGACTAAAAAATTTATTTGGGCATAAACCAAATAAAACCCACTTCATCAGATGTATAGAGTGGAATATATAGTAGGAAGATAGATAGATAGATATACCTTCAGAGAACATGAAAGATGGACCTAAGCAGTGGACCGTCCTTATCATGTTTAAAATTAATTTCCACTGACGTTAATTCTATACCTTAGTTTTGATTGGCTCCCCTCTTTAGTTACATGTTCTTTGCTGATCAAGCTGTTATGAATTTTTCATTAAAAACAGGAGCCCCCTCCTTAGACTATATTTGTGGTGTTATGCCGTGGAAGTGAACAGCAGTCATATGCTCTTGGTGATTAAGTTTTCATTTCAATTGCAGTATGTGGATTTTCCAGCTGTAGCAACCTATATGGAACCCAAAGGATGCAAACATCAGTGACCTTAAGTCCTGGTAGATTCTGTTACTCTTTGTTTGTTTGTTTGTTTGTTTGTTTTAAATGCAAGAGTATGCTTAATCCTTTTACCAGACTGGGGTTAGATTGCAACATTCTCCTTGATCAAGCACACAGCCTAATTTGGACAAATTCTTCATCCATTTTGTTTTTAATTGACATTTTTATTCTTTGCCAACCAGGTCAAAAAGAAAAATTCAATTCAAAAGGAAACAAAATGAAAAATGTAAAATATTCAGTGCAAATTGTGAAACATTTTGGTTAAACAAAAACTGCATTTTTCATGAAGAAAAAACCTTGCTGGATCAATTTTCACCAGCTCTATTCTCTGCACATTATGATATACAGTAGACTCTCAATTATCTGGGATGATAGGGAAAAAATTAATCCTGGTTAATAAAATCCTGGATAATTACCATCCATAGGAAATATGGGGGTGGGGGGTTCACCAGCTACTCTGCACCAGGGGGAAGGTGGTGTTGGTTCCCCGGCAGGGCTGCCCAGAGGATTCAGGGGGTCTGGGGCAAAGCAATTTCGTGCCTTTTTAATTTTTACTCACTCGGTGGCACTCCGGGCCTTCAGCGCTGGGTCCTTTACTCGCTTCGGGTGTGTTCGGTAGCACGGAAGGACCTGCTGCTGAAATGCTGCTGAAGACCTGGAGCAAGTGAAGGACCCACTGCCGAAAACCCGGAGCACCGCCCCATCCGCAAAAGTGCCTCCGGGTACTATATTCTCATGGGGCTCCTGTGGGGCCCAGGGCCTGGAGCAAATTGCCCAACTACCCCCCCCCCCCCCCCGCTCGGTGGCCCTGTTCCCCTGCCACCCTGCGCCCTGGGGGTGGGGGGGGCGGGTTGGTTCACTGGCTGCCCTGCACCCTGTTTCTTTTTTTTTGCTTGGCGTGGCAACAAAGCCAGAGGCGGCCCTGCGAGTTACGCATATATTTTTTGACCGGTTAACCTGATCCTGGATAACAGAGAGTCTACTGTAATTACAAATCTGCCTTCAACAAATCCATCTGGAAAAATCAAGATTCTACGTCTTCAGGCTATTTACTGTGGCTCTAATAGGTAAGGCACGTCTTTCCCCTTATGGCTCCTCATAAGCAAGCATTACTGGGCCTGTGGTAAGGAAGATGAAGAACAAAAGTAAAGGGAGAATTATATTTGCACTGAAAAATATGTAAAACAAGACAAAAAATTCACTCCACGACCTATTCCTATTGGGCTGTTGGCCCAATGATGTAAGAAGCTCTGCCATCAGGTAGAAGTTCCAGTTCTTCCTCCACATTTGGAGACATTTTAAATCTGTGGGTCCAAATCTATATTGCAACATCACTAATCATAGATGGTTCTGATGCTAATCCCTGTCCCACTTTTAATAAGCGTGTGGACTTCATGGAACAAACTGGCTTCCTTTTCTCTGCAGGCTTTGAGCGGAATGACTTGTGCCTCCAGTTAGGGACACTGAACCATCATTTTTGGGCAACAGTTGAAAACCATTACAGGCTGTTAAGAAGGCAACACCACCTACTCTATCCTGGGAAGCAGTGACTCTGCTGGAAAAAGATTTGGAGGTTGTGGTGAATAGTCAGCTGAACATGTGCTCCCAGTGTGACAGTGTGGACAAAAGGTTTGTCCTTAATTTGATTCCTGGATGCATAGACAATCTCAAGAAGGAATAGAGAGGCTATTTTACCTCTGCATTTGGCACTGGTGCGACATCTGCTGGAATACTGTGCCCAGTTATGGTGTTCACAATTCAAGAAGGATATGGATAGACTGGAGATGGTTCATAGAAGAGCTCAGAGAATGATTAAAGGATTAGAAAACATGCTTTATAGTAACAGGATCAAGGAGTTCTATTTGTTTAGCTCAGGGGTTCTCAAACGTCTTGGGTTTGAGACCCTTTTTCGCACTGCATCATCCACTGCCACCCCCACCCCACCCCGGGCAAGTCCATCAAAAAGCCACCGAATTGAACTCTTCCAGTTTTGGTGGCATTTTGGCAGACACACAGCATTTCTCTGGGAGAGTTCCACTCAGTGGTTTTTCGGCGGAAACACTCTCGCTTTCGGAGCATCCACCAAAATGCCACTGAATGCGACGGGAGCTCGTGACCCCCTGGAATCGCCCTGCGATCCCCCGGGGCGTTGCGATCCCCAGTTTGAGAACCGCTGGTTTAGCTTAACAAAGAGAATGTTAAGGAGTGACTTGATTACAGTCTATAAGTACTTACATGGGAACCAAATATTTAACAATACATTCTTCAGTTTAGCAGAGAAAGGTTAATATAATCCAATGGCTGGAAATTGAAGCTAGGTAAATTCAGACTGGAAATAAGGCACATATTTTTAACAATGAGCGTAATTAACCACTAGAACAACTTAACAAGTGCTGTGTTGGATTCTCCATCACTACCATTTTTTAAGTCAAGTTTGGAGGTTTTTCTAAAAGATCTGCTCTAGGAATTATTTTGGAGAAGTTCTATGGCTTGTGTTATACAGGAAGTCAGGCTAGAGGATCCCAGTGGTCCTTTCTGGCCTTGGAATTTATGAATCTCTGAACCTGCTGAATACAATTTCTGGGATGAAATTGAGCTTGCAATTTACCTCTCATTCTGCTTTTTTGCTGATATGTGTTAATGTTGCAGAACATCTTACACTGATTTCATATCCCTGTTGGTAACACATCTACTGTTTCTAGTACAACCGCTCACATTGTCTTTCTGTAAATTACTCACGTATTCTAATTTCAAAAGAAAGAAAGATTTTGGTTTCTGATCTGTAATTTTTGTGTTTCTTTGCATGATTAACAAACACACCTTCTATAAACCATTGGTCTGTCTCTGAGTGAAAGGATGTCAAAAATATGTTAGACCTTTCACATACACATCTGTAATTCCTTAGGATCTTCTTTGCCTTCTGAGTGGCAAATTTTTAAGGAATTTCTTTTGAACGGACCAAAGCAGCAATGAAGTTTAAGTGTATGCAAGAGCTGGAAACCACCAGAGAGCTGTTCTGTTAGTGCTCACTGATGTTTAAGAATGTACTTCCTTTAGTCACATTGACGCTCTATTTTGCTCACTTCCTATGAACATTCAAGCATATGTTTACTCCCACAAATGCTTGAGGAAAGTAAATTTTAAGCTAGAAGTGCCAAGGTGAAACTCTGCTAGTGCCAGTATTCAGACTGGCTCCCTGCATCTGCTTGGGAGCTAAATGTGTCTGCCTAGCAGACCATCCTCTGCTGTCATGACTATTTCTCTTCATTGCATACTGATGGTCAGTAAAGCCCATAAGCATACTTTATATAAGGCGCTGCTTAATGAGGCAGGAGGACAGAGTTCCCTTACCAGAGTGCTGGCAAAGAAACAGTTAAACAAGTCAGACTAGCATCTTTGTAGCTAGAACCATACATGTACATAAGTTATACTATTCAACAGTCACCCAACAAATCCTACAATAGGATACATCTTGACAACGGATACACAGCTGGTTTTCTGGACCACAGCTTATCAGGCTGGCCAGTATGACCGTATTTTTCCTTGTGCACCCTGTCTGTCTGTATCCACTTCTTGTTTCTTCTCTTATACTTTACTGGAAGCTGTTTGGACCAGGCGCTATCTTTTTGTTCTATGTTTGTACATCCCCTAGCACAATGAGAACAGTACCTCCAACAACACCAGTACGTCCTGAAAAGATTCAAAATTTCCTTCCAATGAAGTTTGAAGGTATATTTACCTACTATTGTCTCCTTAATATTATTTTAAAGGAAAGAAAATTTATAGTTTGGGCCTAAGCATTGCACAGTGGACGGTGTGGTGCAGTGTGTAAAATGTACATAAATATAGTCAAAAATGCAACTTTCTCATTACAATTACATTTTAACATCAGTTTCTTGTGGAGGCATTGAAATGGATTCACCAGCAGAGTGGATTTTAAAACATTTTGTAGTCAAATTTAAATACAAATTTGTCTCGGAATCACTTGATGTTCTTGAGCCATCGTGCTCAACGTGTGAAGTATTTACTTCAGATCACATACATTCCATTCACATCTTGTGACCTGGATCTAAGCATATGCTTATCATTCTTCATTAAAATTTAGTTGGGGTTTTATAAAAACAGTTGCTTCCCATCCCACTTATTCCAGCCCCTGGTATGTCTCGTCAGTTCTCTCCATAGAGCCTCACCCCAAAAATGAGCTGCCAGTTCTCGCTTTCAGAAAGAGAGAAATATGTCACTGAAAAAAAATATGTATTTTGAATTCCTTTACATCATTCAAATCAATGAACAACAAAACAAGCATTTATCCAGCTTGTTTGTTCCTCTTCTCTCTTTTCTCTTCTTTACAGATGTAACTCAAATAGTCCCTGCATGCTGTTTATTAGCGGAACTCTTCCTGGGTTCTCACTCTGCCCATCCAGCTTTGGCTCCAGTGGACTGGCTCTACATTAGCTGTAGTCTACAGGCATATTTCAAGACTGTACCCAATCAGACATGGAAGTCAGTGGAGTTATACCAGAGGTGAATCTGGCTCTTTGAGTTTGGTCTGTGTCAAAGTTACATCTGCTCAGTTAGGTAAAGTAATGTAATTTATACAGCCGAGGACCTCCCTGGATTATGTTCAGGAAGTGAAATCGAAGAAGCCAGTCTGATAATTGGATGGTAACTTTCAGGAGATCCAAACTCAAGAGTGGAATACAGGATGGAGAATATCAAACACTTGGTGGTGAGTTTGTAGCCTCCAGGCCAATCAACGGTACTGGAGTGAATTTTAGAGAACATTGGTCACTGAGCCTCTGTTTCCTGTGTTATATGGCAAAGCTCACTGGTTGGGAGGAGTGTGCTGGATTGAGAACCTCAGAGACTGAAGTTCTTTATTTATCCACTTGAGAAGTACAGCATGGTCAGCAATAGTGCAAGTTTGCTTGTACTGCCTCTCTCCAATGTGCCTCAAACCTGCCCCTGACGGATCATTTTTATGAGTGTGGACAATTCAGGTTGGCCTCTCAAGGGAGACTGCCAGGCACTGCTGTCCCCCTGCCATAGACCCCAGAAGAGAGAGAGATTTATAAAATATCAGAAACAGGGAACTAGTTTGAGATAACCGATGCATTTCATGTGGGTCACATGGTGGCAGTGACTTACAGTCACCACAGACAGGACTGAGAGGGCAAAGTCTCCGCATTCCATTATCTCGGCTTACCAGCCCAGATCCTCATGCATGATGCTATAAAGTCTGGCTCCACTCAGATCAGTCAAACTGAATAATTACCTTCTAAGAAGGCAATTGTGTGCTTTATATACCATGGAAGTGTAGAAGAAGAAGAAGAAGAGAAAAGCATGAGACTAAAACTATCTGATCTCAACCCTATTTACAAATACTGACTATGCACTAATAGAATGGAGAACAGCTGAGCTTTTAAATGATTTCTTTAAAGAATTTGTTAAGTGAAGATGGTCTTGGAGTTAAGACACTAGGCTAGATCTTAAGGGAACTAGGTTCAGTTCTGAGATCTGCCAGATTTTCTGTGTGACCTTTGGCAAATTACTTAATTTCTCTGTGCCTCGGTTCTTCATTTATAAATTAATAATTTGTCCATCTTGTCTTTTTAGATTGTAAGCTCTTAGGGCTAGAGGCTGTCTTCTTGCCACCTGTATGTAAAGTATCTAGCGCCATTTGGACATTGTCTTGACTGAGGCCTCAAGGTGCTATTGTAAGAAAAAATAATTAATATAATAGTTTATTCCAAATAACGTATGTAGTTTAGTTTAAAATGTTTTGCTTATGTAAAATGGGACTAGGCTAAAATACCCTGCGGTACAGTACAATCTGAGGCTGTATTAAATATTTTTTAAAATTCCAGTCACTCTACAAGTATTTGCTAAAATTCCTTCTTCCTTCATTTGTGAAGTCGAGTACATGTTTCCAACTAGATAAGTAACTTGAAATTGATTATATTTGCCCAAAGGCCTTTGCTACAGTTATCTAAGGGCATCTTCCTCATGGTTATGATTCTCCTTTTCCTCTTTCTTATCATCATACATAGGAAATAATTGCATCTAGTATCAGGGGGTAGCCGTGTTAGTCTGTATCCACAAAAACAACAAGGAGTTTGGTGGCACCTTAAACTAACAGATTTATTTGGGCAGAAGAAGTGATTTTTTTACCCATGAAAGCTTATGCCCAAATAAATCTTTCAGCCTTCAAGGTGCCACCGGACTCCTTGTTGTTTTTACTTGCATCTAGATTACTAAAGTTTCTGAAGTGTTCTAAAGTTTGCTAAATGGAAATGTAGAGATGATTGCAGGTATGGTTTCATGCATCCAGTTTGTATGTGTATATAAAGTCACAGTACTTAGACTGTACATTTACTCTGCTTCATCTAGCAATGATTTTTTCCCCAATAAATGGAGATAACTATGGAATTATGGCTGTCATTCACAGCAAAGATTTCAGCATGAATTACAGCCGATATGTTCTTTCAAAGGTCAAAGTTTTGGGGAGAGAGGCAATAAGCTCTTGCATGGAATATATACATATAGCAGCAATGAAAATCAAATGCTTGGTTCAGTTCCAATCTTTTTTTACTGGATAGGAGGGCAATAAACACCTCTCTCCCTCATCAAATGCTGGCTCCCATTCCATGCAATAACAGTCACATTGCAGCACTGCTTATAAACCAGACTCTCATTGAAACCTACACCTTTCTGCTGAGCACAATGGAAGTAACAGTGTAACAACAGCACACTCCAGCTACAGCCCATTTGTCAGTGACTGTTTCACATTCCCTCCAACACCAAAAAGCCTTTGGCATGTCAGTTGTTATCTGTCTTTGTTTCAGACCTCACAAGATGTGGAGACACACCAAATATAGAGTTTTATGGCCTTAGTTACCTCACCCCTCCCCTGTTGAAGACAAATGGAGTTTTTCCATTGGCTTCAATAGGCAGTGGATTGGGCCTTCAAAGTCCATTCCTTGTTGATCAGTGACTGATTGCTAGGTGTGACATTGCTAGCATAGACCTGGTTTGATTTCAGATGACAGCAGTAAATTCATTTTTTCTTGTGACCTACAGGAGGATCTGAACTCTCAAATCCAGCCTATGTGCATGTGTGGCTTGCACATTTGTATGTCCACTCTAGTCATATGCAAATAATCTCTCCCTGTAATAGGATGTGAAAGATATTAAAAAACTGTTAGTTCAAAATTTAAAGCATCATTATCCAGGGAAGAGAGCATCAGGAACGTGATTGTGGGGTGCAGAGCCTTTTTCCTCTAGAGCTGTAGTTTGAATCCAGCCCAGGTCAGTGCCACAACTGAAAAAGCAATTAGTCACTGATTACTTGGTTTGGTGGCCTTTGTCAAATGAACCACTGAAGTACAGTTGTGTCCTAAACAGAGAGGTGTTCACATCCCAAAATGCACCATCACAGCTGTCATAATTGCCCGCCATGTTGTCAGCCTTAGAGAAAACAACGACTTGATGAGGATGAAGGCTAAACACCAAAACAGGGTCCTTCAGAGGTAGGAGAAAGGAACGTCGGAAGCTTTTGCTGCTGTTCTCCCTGTGCTTAGATAGCCCAGTAGTCTGATCTGTTATGGTGACTCCCATGTTCCTATTCTGTGCACAAGCAGATGACTACATCTTACAGAGCTAGCAAACGTGGCAGCTTTCACCAGAACAAAATTCACTTTAAAAGTAATCTGCCTCATTTTTCTAATGAGAGTTTTGATTGCTCCTAGAACAATAGATGCTCTGTTCCTCCAGCACATTGTTGATACATTCACCACACACCTCTCTCGCGAATGACTAACAGTTAATCTCTCACCTCTTCACAGATGAAAGGAGGAAGCTCCCAGACAAATACGACAGACTTGAGATGCTAAAGGATTCCGAAAAAACTTCAGAATTTGGGTGTTTACATGAACATAACCCCTGAACATTTTGGCCCAGATCCTCAAAAGTATTTAAGCTCCTAACTTCCATTTGAAATCAATGGGAATTAGGAGCCTAAATACCTTTGCGGATCTGGGCCTTTGAGGCTTACTCCTTGCTATTCACTATGCACCATATCCTAGAGTCTAGACTGGAACCTTAATCAGCTAATTCAGTCTGAATTCTTCCCCTCCATTTACATTGATGATGGTGGCTCAATACCCCTTGGCTATTGGACACTGTTGCTCTGTGAATTGCAGACAGAGGGTGGGTGGATTTGTTGTGCCAAGCACTTGACAGACAAATCTCTAGACGGGCTGAGAAATGATGATGAGAGCCTCTTACCTAATCAATCATCAGTCTCTTTGTATTTATGAAGAGCCCATCACCATGGTGTCCAAGTACCAATATGATAAAATACCAGGTTACATTGTGTTGAAATATACACAATTTTTAAAAACATCTTTATATTTTAACTGGGGATTTTGCTTTTTGTTCACAAGCTACTCAGAGGATCTCAGTGGAAACAGTGCAGAGCATCATATCTCCTCTCAGAGAGCGGGATGGGGCAGTTGGATGAGATGGAATGATTGGTGATTTTTGAAAGAAGTAAATCTTGCTAAACAGCACTCAGGAGCATAATCACGCTCAGTGAAGAGAAGAACCCTTCCCTAACTCCCTCCTTCTCTGACTCGTACTCTCCTCATCACAGACATTAGAGATGGTAAAGATCTATTAATTTACCCAAGCCATCTCTCTGCCAATGCTGGGTTGTTCCCTAAAGCACCCTTTCCATTGCTTTGTCCAGTCTAATTTCAGATGTCCCAGATAGTGGTACTCCACTTGAGAGACTATTCCACATGCTAATGGATGTCACTGCTGAGAAACGTATCCCATTCACCATCTTAAATATCCCCAATCTCTATTCCATTCTCATTACTCCAAGTTAGGTTCCCCCCTATTCCAGACTGGCCACGTCTGTACCCTTCTCAGGTATTTACGATCTGCAGATCTTCACTCACACATGGCTATCATGTGGCCCCATTTTCCATCTCTGGATATTCCTGTCCACTTTAGTAATAAGTCAAGGAACTTAGGGACAATGATCCTTGGTAAGACACAGAGAGACAGTGGCAAAAGGAGGCTCCATAGGATGTGGTCAATCAAGAGAAGCTGATTGTTCCCACTTGAGACATGCCAGAGCTCTTCCTCTCTGCAATGTCCTTTTTATGTTATGATATTTAATGTGTTCCTAGAAGTAAAGCAAACAATCAGACCCTGCATGATTATCATGGCCCTGACATCACTGAAAAAAATAGTAGTGTTGCGGGTTCTAAAGCCATTTTATCATTTTCTACACCAGGGAGAGAGGAAATGTCTCCTTCTCCCACTTTTACATTTACATTTCTCCCTCATTAGCATTAAATTTGGAGTTACATTGTCTACTGTGACTATCTGTGCATTTTGGTCTATAGTTCATTTTTGCACCATAATTAGCACAGCACACATAGCAGGTCTGATAATTAGCAGAGTAATTAGGTCCTCGATAGTGCTCAGCAATGTTAGAATTACGAGGGATTAATTGCTATCCACGCATGTGGGATAGTTCACGGTAGGTTTCTTGTAACAAGATGTTTTATTACTATAATACAAGGAAGAACCAGGAAGAAAATTCAGACAGAAGACAATGAATGTCCATGTATCTGAAGAAGTGGGTTTTTTACCCTTGAAAGCTTATGCTGAAATAAATCTGTTAGTCTTTCAGGTGCCATCAGACTCCATGTTGTCTTCATAATAGATCTATCATAATTAGATGTTTCATCAGCTTGAAAAAAATATAGTCCATTTTTCAAAGCAAGTAAGTGGTGATAAAAACAGCTGAGGTTGATTCCTCATGGCATGGAGACACTGCATTCCCGAATGGTTGGCTTCCCAGTGACTCAGACCATGAAGGCCAGTACTATGCCCACAGTGCCTGGAACTCTGGTTACTTAGAGCCCTGTCCAAGACGGTAGTTAAGCTTGAGCTGCTTGAGAAATATTTTTTTATTCTTGCAAAAAAATTTGGATAAAAGCAAAAATTGATTTTTTTCTTCAAACATTTTTGGAGTTTCATAAAAAAATGAATTGTCAAAGGCTTTGGGGTTTTTTTTTTGACAAAAACAGAACATTTGTTTTGTTAAAATCAGACATTTCAGAGGGAATTTTCCATTTTGATGAAAAAAATTGAAAAATGTTTTGAATGAAAAATGTTGACTATCTCCAGTCTAAGCACGTGCCTAACCTCTAATATAAATGAGACCTTCATAGAAGATGAGCCTAATATAGTGTTTCCCCCAACCCTCAAGGGATGGTAGCCCAAGTGATCTCTCTTAACCTGTCCAGTCCCCCCCCCCATATACAAGTCCCTTTCCCTGAGAGCTGGTCCCCATCTTTAGTTTAGTTAAACATAGTACCAAAATAAAACAATGACTAGGTATGTTTTCAGTGACTGAGTTTTGACACATTGACATTCCAGAGAGGATCCTCTCACCAGATTATTTCTCTCACTCATTCACTGGCAAGTTAGTGGCTAACTTGACAAATTGTGGGCTAGCTGCCCTTTCTGGATGCAGCGGGGAGCAATGGGAAGTGAGACAGGTGGCTAGATATTTATCACTGCGTGCTCGGTTGTAACATCCCCACTGCCATTCATTTTAATATGATTCAGTGGCTAAGTCTAGGGGTGCTGTGTTAGATATACATACTCTCAAACATCCTGGTGTGATGACTCCTTATCTGAATACAGCTCTCCCAGTCTTAGTGACACTGCTCTTGAACATCTCCTAGAAAGAAGCCCAGGCAATTGCTATGTGTCAGCCCCACCAGTTTTTCCCAACAAGGCCAGGGGATCACATAAATACACTTTCACATGTGACATTAACCCAGGGGAAAAAAATCTGCCCCCAAATCTTTCTAACAGGAGCATTGGTTCTGGCTCCAAATACCACAGCTAAAAGAGCTTCCCCGCTTTAAAAGGTATCCAGCAGAGACTGGTTAAGATCAGGCACAGACTATCTGAATCAGTCAGAACTGAAGGACTTTTCCTCAACTGGGCGGCAGTGACAGAGACAGGCTGAGGACAAGCTGCATGGAAGTGTGGGACAGCCAGTCGTGGGCTCCAAGGGAATGGAGCCCCCAACTGGCTGTTTAAAAGCCCCTGTATTCATGAAACATGTAGTAAATAAGGGCCAAAGGCATGGGGTTTAATATTACCAGGAAGTATAAGTTGAGTGTCTCTTTAATATCCTGCAGGACACTTGTTTTGTAATTACTGTAATGCCCATTAGACCATGCCTCCTTCTGCAGTTTAAATTATGGTGATTAGCTATGTAGCTACCTCAGGATTAAAAAACCTTATGTGACCTGTATTGAAGCAGGCAACATGATTATTATTTATCATATATTTCAATATAATTTAATTCTCTAGGTTTAAAAAAAAACCTAGCCTTAAATATATATCTATGCTCAGATCACTAGAAATGTATGTCCATTATCGCAACTGCATGTGCAAGCCAAGGTAATTGCTTGTGTAGCTAGACATCTAGCTGGTCATATGAGATTACACAGTTACCATTATTGCATTCACAGGTAAAGTGTTCGTTTATATGCACATACACGTTTGTAGGGGCAGTTCTACAAATCTGAGCCTTCACCAAAAAAGTAGAGGATGCCCATATAATATATCTTCATTTAGAAGCCATGGCTTCTTTTAATTATATTACTTTGCCCTGCAGCTTGCACAGTAAACGTGTAGTTATCAAAGATGGGTAGCTAACACACGAGTACATTTGGAATTGTCTAACGGGCTTTTGCTCCAAACTATGTTTTGATTTAACAATGCTTTGCTTTTAGCTAACTGACAACATTTGAATGATATCTTAAGCAAATTGTTTAAAATGAGAAATGTACTGACCAGGGCCTCAGCGCTCACAGAACTGAGCCCCAGTTAACAGACTAAGGGCAAAACTCCCACTGACTTAAACGGAGCCAGGATTTTACCCTTACAGAGTAAGCTGTAACAAGCGCAACTGAAATCACCTGAGAATAAAGTGACTATTAGATTACTAAAGTTGAAAGGGACCAAGCTTCCAGATCTGTTAGAGCACAAATATGTGGGGTGCTGTATGTCACAGAGCCCCACATGAAATGAAGGGTACCTAAAAGCAAACAGCGGGGCATAGTTTGTAAGCTGTTTTGGATGTCAGTGATTTACAAAGAGGGAGTGTGTGCATGCACAAGAGACCAGGTTTTTGCAGGACACAGATGAATCTAGATCTAAACTGAGTGAGTTACCTGGTCATCAGGGAAGGATGAAAGAACCAGGATGAGGATCATGCTGGAGCTCAGTAAATCCTGGAAGCAAGAGAAAATTGAAGGGCTCAACAGAATCAGGAAAAACACCATGGAGTCTCATTGGATTCAAAGGCCAGATTCTAACAATTGCCACAGTTGAAATTACTTGTTTGACTCAAAAGCAGCAGTTCCCGGACTTGCAGTCATCAGAAGTAGCAGAGGATGCGCTCCCTACATCAGACATCAGCACTCTGGCCCCGGGCAATCAGTGATTCTATTCCTCTAAAATGAACTCTATGGCTCTGTAGCAACACCACAGGCAGAGAAGGAGAGGAGCAGAAAACTCTGTAACAGTGCTGATCAAACAGTGGAGAAAAAAATTCCCCAATACTTCATAAATATTTAGGTTTTGATTGACTCAATCATAGTTAGGCCATTGGTATTCATAAAGCTTTGGCACTGGCCTGAATGAGTCAATCAAATACATATCTTCAGCCCTATTTAAGTCACATATCACAGTTACATGAGTAATGTCCATATGACAGAACAACCCACTCGCAATTTGGGTATTAAAATCTGAATACTGAATTTCAAGATCAAATAGTTAATGAATAATCTGGAGGCTTATCATTCATGTGCCTGTAATATTCCTGGGATATTTTAAAATACCAAATAGAGTCTCAATTAATAGTATTCTGCAAATACTTTAAGATGCAACAAATAAGCCAAAATTCACCAAATTTGCATCTGGCAAATTCTGTTTGATCAGCCCTACTTTGTAATAAATCAATAATCATTGTGGGCAGAAGTGCAAATGTTTTCTACAAAGAAAAAAGTAGCATGAATTTAAGGAGAAGCTATAAATGCTTGAACAATTTCTTTTTAAAATTTAAACTAGATTAGTGGTGTGGGTTTTATGTAAACTCTAAGGGGTAAATTTTCCCTTTGATCCATGCATGAAACTTCCATTTAGAAAAGCATTGTCAAGGAACTTCTTTTAAACATATCATTTTTATCCTATCAACCACATTGCTAGTAGCAATTTAGTTAAACCCATACAATTTTTTAAAAAATCTAATTGACTTTTCATCAGTTTATGCTGTTTTTATTGCTTATTATTTGCATTTCCTTCAGCCTGAGCAGTGAAACTGGACTGGTTAGTTTGACTTGCTGGGCCTGATCCTCAGCTAGTGTACATCAGCATAGTTCCATTGAAGTCAATGGGGCTACACAAAGTTACATCCACTGAGATCTGTCCCTCTCTTGTGGTCAAATTCACTAACGAACTCATGTGCTATCACACATTTTGGGCTTCCAAATCTGCAGTATGTTTAGATGAAAAACAAAATGTTACCAATGCAATAAAATATAATCATGAAAACATTTCCAGAGGATTCACATTAGGCTTTGTAAAACTTTTTAAGAGATTACATTTTTGGACCTAGAACTTCCTGATTGTATTCTTCACCTTTTAATACTAAGGGGAATTAGGAAAATGCATTGAAACTTCATAGTTTGATTCCTAAAGTCCAAATAATTTTCCCTATGCCATGCTTCTATGACAGTGATTCCTCTGTCCCCATCAGTTAATGAATCACACTGTCACAGATGACTGCTTGGGACTTTCCTGTGCTTTATGTTAACTGAAGGACTTCACCAAAACCAATCAGATTTTATCTTTTCTGACTCTCAGAATAAGATTTATTGGAATATCCCAAGACTCAGCATGCTCTGGTGTGAATGTGACCTTTAAAGCAAAATTTGTATGAATGAATGCACATGCGGGGTATTACAGCAATATAAATGTTGACATTTCATGACAACCTTTAGAGATGAAGTCTTTCTACACGTATGAGAATTCATCCAAGCAAGACAAAAACAGCAACCCCACTCAATGGCCTGTTGGTTTATGTGTCATCTTATAATTTCAAGTTAACAAGAAACCAGATAAGGCAGAATTGCTTCAGGAAGCAATATCTTGTTCTTCGATTTTCTTAGGGTTTCTGTATTTTCTGCCTCAGAGAGAAGACAATCCTGTCTCTAAGGCCTGGCCTACACCTAAAACTTAGGTCAATCTAGCTATATCACTCAGGGATGTGTAAGAGTTTGCTCCCTGGACAATGTAGCTAGGTCGATCTAACCCAAGTGTAGATGCAGCTAGGTTGATGGAAAAATCATTTTGTTGACCTAGCTACTGCCACTCAGAGAGGTGGATTAACTACCGCCACGAGAGAACCCTTTCCATCCATTTAGGAAGTGTCTACAGTGCTGTACTACTAGACATGCCCTCATTCTCTATCTCAGTCTGACAGCTTAATGATTCTCCCATTGCTCACAGAACCTTACTCAGATTTACCACTGTCTCCATTCTGAGACAGCAAAAAACAATAATCAATGTCAGTCAAAACAGAACATTGCAATTTAGCTGTGTGGTCTCAAATCTAAGTGATCTGAGACCTTATAGGGCAACCAGCTGTCTGTTATTTTAAGAGACAGACTTTATTTTATGCCCATTCTAGATGAAGCCAATAAAGAATGAACGTTTACCCTTATTTTAGAAATAACTGTTCGAAGGATTATAAACACGCATGATTTTGTGCAACAAAAAACAAAAACAAAAAAACATTATGAGTTGTAGCCCCCTGTTTTATCAGTACAACACATAGCACAATGTGACCTTGTTCCTTGAGTTAGGTTCCTAGCTACTATTGTAAAATGCATTCTAAGATGTATGCTATTCTTTTCATACACTTATCTGTTATTATCTTGTAGATACTCATCCTAAGTCCTCTGCCTACACATCAGTCGTTGGCATTGTTGTGTGTTTGCACAGTGCCTAGCACAATGGGGTTGTGATCCATAACTAGGGCTCCTAGGCACTAAGTTTATTCAAATAAATAAATGATGAGGATGAGGATGGTGATGATTAGGATGATGATGATCTGGTAAAATCAAAGAAACATCCATTCTCTCTAAGCAAGGAGTGATTCATTCTAGAGCAAAGAACTCTCTTTCTGCCAAACTGTGTGTGGTTTATTCTGGAGCACAGAGGCAAGGTGTTAAACTCATTTTCTTGAACGAACAACCAATGGCACTCAGCAAATCTGGAAGCCTTTGTTTGTGCTCACTGTATAATCATTTGCTATTTATGAACATCCAAATCTATATATTTACATCTGAATTCATGAGCAGAATTTAGCTTACATCTGAGTGCTCTTATTTTAGAATGGACTAAAGGATGGTCAGGTCCTTGGATACCTAGCTATGAGATGTGATCAAATATATGCAGACAATTAAATGAAATCTTTCTGAATGTCCCCCAGGATGTAGACAGCATCAGATCTCAGATCTCAATTTACATTTTCTGGTTTTGAAGCTTAACATTATTGCACAGACAGCCTTGACTTTCTGCAATTGCTGCTCATGATAAAGGACGATGATGGGGGAACATGAGAACAGTCAAAAAAATATGTGTGTGGTCTAACCATCAAGAAGGGAGAGGAATTATTTAGTGAGAACATGAAGGTAGAATTAGAAGTAATGGAATTAAAATAAGGAGGGGAAAATGTAAACCGAATATTAGTCTGGGGAGTAAATTCCCCAGGGGAATAGTGGAAGCTTCATCATTTTGGACACTAAAAAATGTATAAAAGGGAACAACCTGCATTGGCACTGAGATACAATGGGAGACCTAACTGGCCTTTCCAACTCTAATTTCTAGGATTCTTTGAACCAACAAAATATAAGGGTCCAGATCTTCAGCTGATGTGACTTGTCCTAGCTCTTTGAAAGCAGTGAAGCTACCCTAGCTGGTATAAACTGGCAAGAAGACTAGAGATCTTTTGGAGATGTTGAGAGACAGCAGGCTGACAGGGAAGGTAAATTTATTATATCCCTTTATGCTCTTGGCTTCCAGCATTGCAAATAAATGAAAATAGGGGTTGGTTAACGTGGCAGATGGGACCAGGTGATTAAAATGTTCTACATTTAGTAAACTATATTTAAAATAACATGAAGGTAGAATGACAAGAAAGAAGAGAAGACTGTACGTTGGCCGTAAATACTGATGCTATCTCCTCCTTGGATCCCATGTGTGCAGAAAGAAAAGACACAACAATGGGATGGGTGGGGAGAGAGTTTGGGGCATTAGTTTTCCTGTCTAGGCATCAATCAAGTACAAACTCTAAAAATATTTGTCCTGAATTTCCTGTATCTTCTAGTGAATCCCTAGCTGAATCCTCACCACATCAGACTGACCCTGAGCTTGTAGCCAAACTTACACCCTTCCTGGGGTCTGGCTTTATGATGTTTCTCAGTAAAATTACACAGCATAACACCTGTCTAAACTTCTTCCCTGAGCCTGGCTGTTCCTAAAGAATTCTACTCTAGCTCCTTTATTCTCCCTCTTGTCAAAACAGACAACTCCCAACTCCTTTGTATTATGATTGGAGCAAATTAGAACCACCAGCCAACATGATTCATCAGTAATTACTTTTCATCTTAATGGAAGGTCTTAGCTCCTGAGTCTAGGGTAAATCAGTAAAAGAGATCCACTTTCCTCCAGAGCCTCAGGTAGGTCACCCAACCTCCTATAAATCGCATACTTTTCAGTGCAAAGTCAAACTAGCTCTGTTCACAGTTAGAAGCAGGAAATACAAACTTGTTTAGGGATCAATTACATGCAATTTTCAAACAATTCTTTGGGTTAGAATAACCCATGGGTACAACATCTAGCCTGTTTCCTTACACCACTGCAAGGCCATTTAATTATCCCACACCTCAATGATTGGTCCAAACTTTATTATCTCCAAAGGTAGTTATTCCGCCACTGCCTTTGGAAGATTATCGTACCTCCAAATGGTTCTTACAGTTACACAGATTTCCCTAATGGTGCAGAAGGGCCCAGGGCATCCTCCCTGAAAAATGGACCTTACTTTGAAAGAGGAATTGGAAATCAGATTCTCACCTAAGTATCTAGTGGAGTCTAGGAATGATTTGACAGCAAACTACACAAGAAGATCTTATGGCTCCAGCCAGACTCAACTATATTCACCTCTTATACCATCAAAGGGCAGTTCAGTTGTCAAAATTAAAAACCTCTTAAATGTTTAAGATAATTGAATCATTTTATACTGATGAATTAAGTGGTGACAGTGAATACAGGCACAGAATCTCAACTGTTACCAAGCCAAATGAGTTTTAGTGCATTCCAGTATTTTAAATCAACAGGCAAGGTCTTAGAGTGATCAAAAATAGTTGCAAAAGTGTGGGTTAATGACTAAAGCTAAGTATTATAGTGCCAGTAAGAAATCAGGAACTGTGAGTCTTGGAGCATGCCACGCAGATGTGAAAATAATATATTACTGAGAGAAGTCAGTGTGACCACTACAAGAATGATCGGTTTCATCAATCTAGAAGGAAACCACCATTAGTAAGGCAACACATTCCTGGTAGAAAGATAAAATATGGAGATTATCTTTCCATATACCTTCTATATATACACGTTTGCAAAATCAGAAGCTTGGAAAGAAACACAATATTAAATCCAGCAAATAAATTGATGGCATAATTATCTTTGCTGCACAAAGGAGAAGCATTGTTTGCTCTCAGCATGTTCCAGGAATGTTTTAGGCCCTGATCCAGCAAAGCATTTGAGCACATGCTTAACTTTAAGAGTTGGGACATTGACTTTAATGGTACTACTCATATGCTTTAAGTTAAGCATGTTTATGTGCTTTGCTAGGTCTGGGCCTTCATCATTATGGGCCTGATCTGGCAAAGTGTTGAGAGCCTCCCAGGAGATGCTCCTCGCTCTTAATTCCCATTCACTTCAAAAGGAGTTCAAGTTGCTCAGCACCTACTAGAAGGGATTGCTATACAAATATTGCAAGGCCATCTCAGTGTTATATTCCAAGCTGCCTATTGTTAGTGGCCACTTATAACAAACTGCTCTCCAGAATTTAATAGTTAATGTGTTTTACGATCATCAGCTTCTTACTGTAAACACTTCACACAGTTTAACCTCACCCAAGTATTTTAAGATCAGCTGACAATAAAAATAGCAGCAGCTCTTACTAGCCGTGTTTATGTGATGAACAGACAGTTGTCTGTTCACATTAGATTTCACACAGGTTTGCACATTTAAAAGTATGTGGGAAATAACCCCACAAAGAGGAAAAATCAATTTACCACTTGGAAGTATGGTCTAGTGGCCAGAGAACTAGACTGGGACTTGTGAAGACCTGGGTTCTATTCATCGCTCTGCCAGAGGCTTGCTGGATGATTCTGGGCAAGTTACTTCCCACTCTGTGTCTAAGGTTCCCCACTTATAAAATGTAGACAATAATACTGACCTCCTTTGAGATCTATTGATGGAAGTACTGGATAATAGCTAGGAAAAAAAACTCTGATTCTTCTAAGTGCTAAGCACCTCCTGTGAGATGCAGTGTGCCCTCAGGACTTGGACACAGTGGAGAGCAACCGGTTATTTGTGAATCCTGGATTAAACAAACATTTCTTTGGTATACACTTTTTCTTTTCATTTTTGTAAAACTTAGCTCCAATTCTGCCTGTCAGATTTGACCAGGAGTAATGTTTTGTGGTGGTGTTATTTCTGAGCAGGGGAAGAGAAAAATTTGAACTCCCCTCCTTCTAAAATAAGAAACACTGACAATTATTATAATTATCTGTCATATTTGAATACTCCAAGATGCAATAGTTATTTCCAATCATTGAGCAGCACTAGTGACCACTCATGAGTAATCATTCTATCAGGCAGACGAATGTGTTGCTTTTAAAGTAAAAGATGAGATAAATCACAGACTCAACTGATAAATGTGCTAGCCTCACAATGGTTTAGAAAGAAAAACTTCTTTATAATTTGGGAACTCTTCATCTCTCCTTCCATCTTCTCTATGGCCAGGCTCTTAACATGTAACTGCTCAACAGACATGTTTTAATACTTACTTATTGGATCACAGACATTTATTGGAACTCTGCAAGTACCAACTCCAGCACATGCAGGTAGGATTGAATTTCTTGCTAAAAGCCTCAGATCAGATACAACAACATAATAACATACAAGACAGTCACTTATTACTAAGTAAAAGATACAATACCATCTATTGAGGGAGGAGCTGTAATGCAGCTGTAATGCACTGATCATTACAATATCTGTAGTTTACCAAGAATGTGGTTGTATTCTAGAACAAAACACAGTTAATTGAATAAACATATTTTTGAGTCTGCTTTTTTAGTGTTACTGAATAGCATGTTCCTGATATATAAGTAATGAATATAGTGTGTCACAGCTGCTGCTTCTAGCCAATAAAAGCATTGCTTAATTTTGTCTTCTGTAGTTGTAAATCATTTTGCCTAATTAATCCTAATTAATGATTGTAGGCAATTTCTTGAGCTCAGTTATCTGTTTATTGAATTACAGTAACATACTGTACTGTGTCCTCTGTTTGACAGGATGTTCTGCACAATAGTTTCATCCAGCAAATAAAAGGGTTAATTAGTTCTCAGAATAAACATAGAGGCTCAATTGGAGTCTAAATCAGCTACTGTGTTCATATTAGCCAGAAGTGCTTGGACTCATTCATCATTAGTGATAATTATTGTTGTTATTATTTATACAGTTTAGAAATACACTGCCTAGCACTATGGGGTCCTGATTCCTCTAGGCTCCATTGCAATAATAACAGTAATAATAATAATAATAATGAATAAGCACTATATATGGATAATCTTAAATGATATGGATGATCACAAAAGGAGATACAGAGATTGATGATATCCAGAAACGTTTGGTGATGATATAAAGCTATGGGTTGGCTTGGCTAAATGTGCATTTGGCATCTGTAAAGAAGGGTAGACCGCTACAGTCAGAGAGCATACAAGCTAACAAAGGTACTATCCAAGATATTTCACAACATGGCCCCTACACATGTCTTGGGATAACAGAACTGTTGGAGTTACAACATTGGAAGTCAAAGAAGAATTGAGGAAAAAATATTACAGACTAACAAGAACTACTCTAAAGACAAAACTCAACTTGAATAATTTGATCTGAACCATTAATACATGGGGGACACAGTAGTCCAATACACCACTGGAATGATCAAGTGAAATCAAGAGGAGAAGAAATAAAAACTTGATATACAAATAAGAAAGATCCTGATGATGCGTAGTGTCATGGATTTCAATCAAGACATGGACAGGAGGTACATCCAATGATGAGATGAAGAAAAAGTTTTGCTATCTGTGAAGGAAGCAATTGACAATGAAGAATATAACATCAAAATATATGAGGATTCAGCCAAAGTAAAAGATCATCTAGTTGCAATAACATGCAATGGCCAAGTGTGATCCCAACCCTACAGAGCATCAAAGAAAGGAGATGCAAACTACCAGAGAAAGTCTCAAAAGATTTACACAGAAATCACTGAATGGACAATGGGGAGACCCCACACACTCATTAGTGACTGAAGAAAGATTAACTAATTCCTGGCTTGTAGAACGATACTTCAGAAGAAGAGTGGAGAGTCTCATGAGTGTACCACAGCAGTCCTTAAGGCTTAATTATATTTGAAACAAAACTAACAGAACTATCCCCTGAACTGCAGAACTGAAAAGGAAGAGACCATGGAGCATGTGTTGACCACCTGCAGGTGCCTCGCTGGCAGAAATATATGAACAGACATAATGAAGTTGCCAAGTGTCTGCATTGGAGTCTCTGTGGCAAGCATGTATTCAAACAAACCATGCAGTATTACATGACCACCAAACTGAAAGCACTCTAGAGAATGAGAGAGGCTACGATTTTACAGGATCTGGAAATTGTCAAAGACCAAATGGGGCAGATAGACAGACTGGACGTAGTTGTAGGAAAGAAGTCAAAGAAGACCATGCTGATTGATAGTGCCAGACCTGCATACAGAAACATAAAGAAACAAGAAGAGAAGATGGTGAAGTATGAAGAATTCTGCCATGAAGTGGAACAATTGTGAAAAATGAGAACAAAGATAATCCTGGTGATTACACTGGTCTACAATTTTTTAGAAGTCATCTGCTTCAGAGATAAAATGTGATATTTATTATGTATTTTGATGTGCTGAATTCAAATATGACAATTAAAACAACTGATTGGCTACTGTTTCTAAGATATTTAAGCTTTTACATTTTATGTCTATGTATATTGTGTAGATAGTAGAGCTTTAATCATAAATTGTAAAGCTAGGTCTTTTCATGTGTTTATGGTTGCTTTACATGATAATATTTTACCTGTCCTGTTTATGTAACACTTTAAAAATCAGCAAAAGGGTTATATAAATAAAATGTATCATGAAACAAAAGGCAAAAAACTACTATGTACATAGTTTAGTCCTATTCAGTGTCTACTCGGCGCTTCTTGGCTTGTCTCTTGTATTCATTAAATGGAGCATCTCTTGTCACTGTCCAGCAATAGTCTGCAAGCATTGTTGGGCTCCATTTGCCCTGATAGCGTTTCTCCATTGTTGCAATGTCCTGGTGAAATCGCTCGCCGTGCTCGTCTCTCACTGCTCCACAGTTCGGTGGAAAAAAATCTAGATGAGAGTGAAAAAAATGTATCTTTAGTGACATGTTGCAACCAAGGCTTTTGTATGCCTTGAGGAGGTTTTCCACCAACAACCTGTAGTTGTCTGCCTTGTTGTTTCCGAGAAAATGTATTGCCACTGACTGGAAGGCTCTCCATGCAGTCTTTTCCTTGCCATGCAGTGCATGGTCAAATGCATCATCTCGAAGAAGTTCACAAATCTGAGGACCAACAAAGACACCTTCCTTTATCTTAGCTTCACTTAACCTTGGAAATTTTCCACGGAGGTACTTGAAAGCTGCTTGTGTTTTGTCAATGGCCTTGACAAAGTTCTTCATCAGACCCAGCTTGATGTGTAAGGGTGATAACAAAATCTTCCTTGATTCAACAAGTGGTGGATGCTGAACACTTTTCCTCCCAGGCTCCAATGACTGTCGGAGTGGCCAATCTTTCCTGATGTAGTGGGAATCTCTTGCATGACTATCCCATTCGCAGAGAAAACAGCAGTATTTTGTGTATCCAGTCTGCAGACCAAGCAAGAGAGCAACAACCTTCAAATCGCCACAAAGCTGCCACTGATGTTGGTCATAGTTTATGCACCTCAAAAGTTGTTTCATGTTGTCATAGGTTTCCTTCATATGGACTGCATGACCAACTGGAATTGATGGCAAAACATTGCCATTATGCAGCAAAACAGCTTTAAGACTCGTCTTCGATGAATCAATGAAGAGTCTCCACTCATCTGGATCGTGAACGATGTTGAGGGCTGCCATCACACCATCGATGTTGTTGCAGGCTACAAGATCACCTTCCATGAAGAAGAATGGGACAAGATCCTTTTGACAGTCACGGGACATAGAAACCCTAACATCACCTGCCAGGAGATTCCACTGCTGTAGTCTGGAGCCCAACAGCTCTGCCTTACTCTTGGGTAGTTCCAAATCCCTGACAAGGTCATTCAGTTCAGCTTGCATTATGAGGTGTGGTTCAGAGGAGGAGGATGGGAGAAAATGTGGGTCCTGTGACTTTGATGGTTCAGGAGCAGAAGTTTCATCCTCTTCCTCGTCTGACTCAAGTGAGAATGATTCTGGTGCATCAGGAACCGGTAGTCCTTTTCCGTGGGGTATTGGGGGTATAGCTGATGGAATGTTTGGATAATGCACAGTCCACTTTTTCTTCTTTGACACACCTTTCCCAACTGGAGGCACCATGCAGAAGTAACAATTGCTGGTATGATCTGTTGGCTCTCTCCAAATCATTGGCACTGCAAAAGGCATAGATTTCCTTTTCCTGTTCAACCACTGGCAAAGATTTGTTGCACAAGTGTTGCAGCATATGTGTGGGGCCCACCTCTTGTCCTAATCTCCAATTTTGCAGCCAAAATAAAGGTGATAGGCTTTCTTAACCATAGTGGTTATAGTGCACTTTTGTGATGCAAAAGTCACTTCACCACAAACACAGCAGAAGTTATCTGCACTGTTCACACAAGAACGAGGCATCTCTGCTCACTTTGGCTAAACAGAAATGTGTCCCTTTGCAAAATCAAACACTGACAAATAAGAGAGCATGACACTGTATGATTTCTAGAGCTGATATAGGGCAATTTGTTCAGCAGAGTGATGTAAGCTTCGTTATGATTGCATCATCCATGACTTCTAGGAATAACATGATGCAATTCATATCATGTATGATGCAATACCAGCTTCAGATTGCATCATTCATTGTTTTGCCTAAAAAGCAAGTACTGTCCAAACCCAGTCATAGATTTATTCATAGATCCAGTCAAAGATGTATTTTAGTCATTTCTGGTTTAAATTGAGATCCCTTCCCTTTATAACTCACTTATCCTCCGCCATTCCCATGTCAAGGGTCGTATATACTGACTCAATAGCATATCTTGAAAACTAGAGCCAGTCAACAATTTTAAGCATCATTTTCGTTCTCAGTGACCCAGAATTAGTAAAGTTTGACAACATTTATTTCAGAAGCATTTTGGCTCTAGAGCAGTGTTATTGGAGAACTTAGAAAGATCCCTAAGGGTCTGATTAAGCAGCTTAACAACATGTCAGGAGTGCAAGACATCACAATGCAGGATCTGCAGGAGACAGCGCTCCGAGGCACTTCTAAGGAAAATCAAAGGAAACAAAGTGCATTTGAGCACCTCAAATGTGGGAATTTTGCAGAGAGTTTAACAGAACTCCTGACTACTCAAACCTACAGAGTTGGTTCAAAGTCAGAATTTACTGGGGACTCTCGGGGATAAATTTTAAATGTTTAAAGATCCTGTGGTGTTATGAAGGCTAGTTATCAAAAAATCCCTATGATGTAATTTTGAAGGATAATAATAATACACACATATGGTGTTGGTCAGATAAAACTCATGGCCCCTGCCCATAAGCTTACAATCTAAGGCTCCAATCCTGAAAACCTTCACTCAGGCAAACTGCTCCATCCCTGCCTTCCTCAGCCACATTAAGGCAGTGAGTCTGACCCTTCGGTCACTTACACTGATGCAAAAATGGACTAAGCCTCTCCACTCAACTGTGTTCCATCAGTATAAAGCTGGTGTAAGATCAGAATCAGCCCCAGGGTGCTACTGGTACGTACAGGGGATCAGTTCAGCACCACTGCAGAAAAAGAGCTCCTCTCCCCAGTGGACTGCCAGTGCTAACACTGCTGGAATGATATGAAATCAGCAAACTTGACAACCTGAACTATAAAAGAGAACACCAATATTGCCCCATGGCAGATGCTCAAACATTTGTCCTGTGTGAAAAGGAATAGTTGCTAGTGATTTTTCTGTGGAAAGTTGCTATTTGTTTGCATTTTTTAAAAAACCCATGGTGATTACTTGCATTAAGACAGTTATGAGATGAGTGACTCAAAAAGAAAAGTGAGTCAGCAAATATTAACACATCAACAAAATCCTTGCACAGTGGTCTAAGCAAAGGCAGCATCCCATCTATTAATCCACAAAACAAAAGGATGCATGACCTACAGCCTCCATGGAACTGAGTGAGTCTGGTTTTGATATCACTGAACAGCTAGACTGAGCTTCATTGCCAACAGCCATGGAATAAACCCAGAGAAGGTGTGAATTAAAGAAACACAAACCAAATGCAAGAATTGTTCCTGTGATACGGCTCCCATGTGATGTTTGCTCCAGTGCTCTTGCTTTTATCTGAGCTAAAATCTCCATGGACATTAAGCCAGCACAGAGCAATGTTACATAGGCAGCTTATAAATCAGCAATCTAAAATCCTACTTGGTACTTAATAACAGATGACACAGAACTGAATCAGGATTTATGTCTCAATGTGTTTGCTAGAAATAAGACATTCTGGTATACAAAGGCCAATACTTAAGACATTCTTTCCATTCTGAAAGGTACGGAAGGTGGTTCACTGCCCCATTCCAATGGAAGTCAGTGTAAAGATATTCTATTTTTACACTGGTTTAGCCAAGAGTGAATTCTGGGCCAATGAGACAAACCACTTCACTCCTTTTCTACACATCAACTCCCTCTTACAACATTCACATGTTAGACCTGCTCTCCTGAATGGCCACTGCTAGAGAGTCAGAGCTGGTGGTTGCCCAGAACTTACAGCCCCCTGAACAGAGAAATATGAGATGTCTTTCCTCTTTGTTTCCTTTGGTTTGTTGGATCTTTTAGTTTGGTATACAAAGGAATAAAGTTCCCATCACTGGAAATTCAGCTTTGTGATGCCAATTATTCTCTTGCACAGAAAGCATTAAGCATCTTAAACAAATGATGTGGTCTCTATCCTCACAGTAGACCACTCCTCTTACTGCTTCACAGGTATAACCACAAAGGGGATATATCCTACCACAACCTGTCATTATTTTGTTGTCTACCTCATCATGACTGCAGGTCTCATGCATTCTCACCCCATACAATTAGAGCTAGGTAAAATATTTCAGAAAAATATGGCCCCTGCTCATAAGCTTACAATCATGGAAAAACGCAGTTTTCAGTCAACCAGAACTAGTTTTAATTTCGTGTTGAATTTGGCAAACAGACTTGGCAAAAAAAATTGTTTTTAAATTTCAAAAAAGTCAAAATGTTTTGTTTCAACATTTTCAAAATGAAACAATTTCATTTTCATTTCAAAATGATGTTTCATTTTGAAATTTGCCTAAATTTAATTCTTTGCTCTTTCTGTCCCCACCCCCCAATCCCCTCCCAAAACATTTCATTTAGGGTAGATCTTAACTTCTCAGAAGTTTGGTTGGGTTCAGATATGAAGTTTTGGTTTGTACTCTCCTGTTGACATAGTGCTGTCTACCCCATGGGTTAGATCGGTTTAACTGCATTGCTCAAGGGTGTGGATTTTTTATACCCCTGAGTGACATAGTTATAGCAATCTAATTTCCTAGTCTAGACCAAGCCTTAGTACCTTTCCCAGACCTGAAGAAGAGCTCTGAAAACCTGTCTTTCCCATGAGCAGAAGTGAGTTCAATAAAAGATATTACCACACCTACCCTCACTGGTCTCTCTGAAACCATACGGAGACAGAGCCAAAGCATCATTAGAGGAAACAAGCTCTACTGTGCATTGTATGGGAGGTTCCTATTCATTGATGAAAACTTGGCTTCTGTTTTCACAATTAAACGTTTACTCTGTGCCAACACATTCATTCTCTTGCAACAGATTTTAAAAACCTCTGTACGATTCCTTCTTTATTTATAGAGCTCTGTCATCATGTTTTTCTGCCCAGCGTATAGCTGCTATCCATTCCCCTATAAAAATGTAAGAAAGCACATTATCAATTATATTGAAAATCAGACTAGTCTATAGCCACAGAAACCTGATTGTTTAAGAAGAGCTCTCTCTCTCTCTCTTTCTCTCTCTCTCTCTGTCTTTCCACACACACACACACACATACTGTGCCATAAAAATAAATTGTTGTGGTAAATAAAATGCACACAGTGTGACTGATTTGCCACCAAACATCTTCATGGACTTGCTCCTGCTTCTTGTATTGATCAAAGAGGTTTGGCTTCACAACGGACCTTTAGGAATGCAGGACACTTGTTTTTTGCAGGTTACCGGACAGATGAGAAGATCCTTGGAGAGTCAAGAATGAGTACTGGGGAGGGGGAATTCCTCCAAAGCAGCATGATGTGTTCACTCACACTTCAGGAGTCGGCTTCATTTGGGGGGAAAATCCAGCTGGCCCATAGCCCTTATAAGCATAAATGCTGATTCTCCAGTACATATGGCAGTACCATTCAAAGAGCTATGACAATGATACTGTTTATAGCTCTGAAAATGGCGCTGCCATCTGCACCATGCATGCAGCGGTTCTGCTCACGAGGAAGCGAGGGTTCTGTAGAGGGACAAGTTCTTGGATCTCCTGTTCTATTGTGCTAAAGGATGGCTATGACACAACGCAACTCCTGGAAACTGGAAGGAAACAAAATCACCCTGTATTCTGTGAGAAAAATCACCCTTCCAAGCTCCTGTTCTGGTTGTCTGGACAAAAGAATGATGGGGTGACACAGATTGCGCATTCTTTTACAGATAACACTACGCTGGCATTGAAGATAGGCTTGGCATTGAGATGCCAACACACTGATAGCCATTCTGGGCATTTGTCACACTGTAAGGGCGCTGATCATCATATATACAGATCTCCTCTTTTGCCATGCACTCTAACAGGAGATGAGGGGCATTGCTCTCTTTCCTCCCCTCTCTAACATATTGGCACATTTCTTTTTTTCCCTCTTCATTCCATGCAGCTTCAAGGTGCTGTGTGGATGTGTGCTCCATTCTGCCTCTTTGTCTAGCATGGTTAGTAAATGCTGCACAATATTTGGACATTAATTCACACCCCCTCACAAAAGCATTCCTGTGAAGCTTCATACAAGTGTGCCACCCACAATAATACCTGCTGAGTAAATCATCAGGCACAATTTCTCCAATTAATCACATTGGGCTGCTTGTGAGGAAGTGTGGATAATTGTTATTGTCCTTTTGAGCAGGAAGCCAGAGATCAGCTGTATTATTTGTAGTTGGTCCTCAGTAGCATTCATTAGATCTGAAGTCTTTCTGGATGATACTCTTTGGAGAATAGTACATGCATTTGTTTCTCTGTTGCCAAAGCAACTTCTGGTCTGGAACAATTGCTGTGTGATGGGGAGCTATAGCAAATACAAGAGTGCATCCCTCCCGCACTAAAGAGCTCTTGAAAGTGGGGAAAGAGACAACATCAAAGTAGGAGCTTTAATTCATCTAGGGCAGTGGTGTCTAACATACAGCATTACTTTGGTAAGAAGGAAGTTTGTATTTGATTATGGTGTGAGTTACAAATATCTTTCCTGCTCCGTACCCTCTGATTTTTAACCAGAAGTATTTGAAACCTCACTATGGGGAGAAGGTGGGGGCTCTCCTGCCACGGCATGCAAACCCCAGGGAGAGCAAGACAGCAGCTTGAATGGCTCTGCCTGAGCTTCAGGGAATACCTAGGAAATGATGGCTCCTCTCCCCAATGCTGCCACGCAGGGTACCCTAGGAGAGAGGGAAAGAGAGAAGCCAGTTCTATTCTTTGAGTCTTTGCCCCCAGCCCACATTAGACCAGCTGATGTAACTTGTGCCAGCTGGCAATGGTCTCCAAGGATTCCTATGCTATCAGGGGATAACTAGGGCACCACACCCCTTCCAAACCCCTGATATGTCCCTGTGCTTGGACTGAAAGGAGGGAGGGAGACGTAGAGGGGCTGGGTATGCTGACTCTGTGCTCATCAGACACTCCTTATGCAAGAGAAGCCCCAGGAGATGATTTGTTGGGTGGTTTCTGCTCCTGGTGTGCTGCCCAAGTGGCAGAAAGGATGCAAGGACAGAGAATCTACCTGCAGTACTGACTCTGGCCCCTTAGCTTTCTTACAATACTGTGTTTAAACCGCAGGCTAAAAAAGGATCTAAAGTGTGATTCTGGTACACGCTGAACATTTGCAAGACCCACTGAAACCAAAAAGAGGGGCTCAGGATCAGCTCTTTAGTTAATTACATCTACATATTCTCCCAGGATTATATATCTAGGGCTAGGCTACACAGCTGCAAAGACATTCACTAAGATACATAGTCACCTTAAGTTTCACAAGCCGCAATGTGTTCATCAGTAGCTCTGATTTTAAAGAGAGATTAAAGCAATGGCTAAAATTTATTTTAGGAAGCACATTTACTTTTCAGATATACAAACTACAGTAGACTCTCGATTATCCAGGATGCTAGGGAAAAAATTAATCCTGGTTAATCAAATCCTGGATAATCACCATCCATAGGAAATATGGGATGGGGAGGTTGGTTCACCAGCCACTCTGCGACATGGGGAGGGGGTGTTGGTTCACTGGCTGCCCTGTGCCCTGGTGGGGGGTTTTTTGTGTGCTTGTGGCAGCAACAAAGTCAGAGCCGGCCCTGCGAGTTACACATATTTTTTTTGACATCCTGGTTAATCCACTTTCTGGTTAACCCAATCCTAGATAATAGAGAGTCTACTGTACTTCATTTTCCACTGACAAAGCAATTTAAAATGCATTAAAGAATGACCCGAAGTTAAAAAAAAAAAGCTCTGTGTGGGTTTGAACATGTGTTTCTGACTAAAATTAATTGCATCCTTATTTTAGAGACTTGAAAACACTTTACAGTTCCTTGGTAAATTCAGAGAACATTCTCAGCTCAGGCAGGGTACAGTACTTTCTATCATACAGTTGCTTGCTCTGCTCTGTATTCACCCTTTCAGACTCCTGGCTCTCTAAGAGAGAGATTCTGTTCTCTATGTGATATTTCAAGCAGTGTGCACTGACAGCACTATATAATAAAGTTTACAGAGGGGGCAAATGTGTTACAGCCTCATTGTTCTGCTCTGACTATGCAGATTATTCATAAAGCTGCCTGAACCACCCAGGTGGTGATTTTCCTGGTGCAGAACAGTCCTCAGATGATGTCACTTTCCCTTGCAGCTCCTAGTGCAGGCAGTGTGCTGTTCTTGGTGCGAAGATGTTTAAGGGGCAGCTCAGGGTCGAAGAGCCTCAAACACCTTAAAGCCAGGGTCTGATTCTTGACTCCATCACACTTGTTTTACAGTGGTGTAACTGCACTGGCTTTACTGGAGTTAATCCTGGGTTACACCAGTTTAAATCAGGGGAGACACTGCCCCACTGTGTCTGTTTCAGCTCTCTCAAGGGATGCAGTGTATCTGTTTAGAACATAATCTGACCTACATTAATTTTTTTCTATACGTTTTTCTTAATTTCAACTCATGCTCAATGAAAAATTAAATTAGAAAAACTGCCCTTCTTTAGTATGATACATGAAAATATTATGTGTACATTCCCGCAAGCGGTTAACTAACCAACCCTTTTCTCTGCGCTATTCGCACCCCTCCATCAATAAAACTGGTGTCACAGAGAGAGAAGTGAACATTTATCCCCATACACGCATGGTTACAGATAAACACATATATTCATACACATGCTGGCTGCATCCTCACCGCTTGCAGACTCATTTAGACCCATGCGGGATAATTTTCACACCCTAGAGCCATTCACAAACAACTGCTCCTACCCATGGATTCACAATCATTTACACACAGACAGACAGACAGACACAGATTTAATTTGGAGGAGCATTTGGGTCTCCTGGTTTTTTTCCTTTCTGGGATTTTTGCTGCTTTTTTTGCTGGTTCCAACTGATCAATTTCTAGCAGAGTCATTTGTGTCCAATAGATGACCCAAAATAGGCTTCACCAATTTGCACCAAAAATCACATCAGGACTGGGAAGAATGTTGCCTTCGTAACCTCCAGCCATAGCCTTCATCCTATCTGCAGTGCATATTTTGGCTTGACGAACTTCTAATTATTTCCCACTAGGGACCCCGAATCAAGACACCTGTTTTCTTGGTCACAACAAACTGCAACTGAGCAGGCCCTATAAAATGCCCCGCAGCCAAAAAAAGAGGGAAAAAAAAGACATCTCCCCTCCCCTAATCACCTTTCCCACTGTCACCTTTCTAGCCTGTCAGAGTTAATCAATTCATCATAACTAGATATCTCAGAACAGCTCATTCCCTTCTGGATGAATCACTTGGTTTGGAGATTGCCTTGACAACCTAAATGTTTTTCTGTGTCGAGGCCTAATCAAAGTAATGACTTTGAAGACTCCAACAAATCAGGGCTGGTTTTGACAACAGCAAATTGTGAACTATGCTTCTGCTTTAACTCCAACTCTCACAATGCAGTTGGCAAGAGAGATCCCAACACAGGAGCCTGCTTAGCTGATGAAGCCATTAGGCCAGAGCCTCAGCTAGTGTAAACAGATGCAGCTCTACTGAAGTCAAAGGGTTTATGCTGATTTTGCACCCACTCGGGATCTGACCCATATAAGTTCTATTCTCTTCTCTGTAGCCTTCCTCCCAGCCACCTTTCCTCTTACAAGACCGTGGTCCTGATTCTCCCTAACCTAGCTGTAACCATTTATACTTAAACTAAGAGGATGTAAAAATGCTGTCAAACCCCAATGGTAGTGTTTTGGACCTACTTAGAACAGGTGTAAATGACTTCACATGGCAATAGAAACTCAGGCCCTCTATCTACAGCTAGCAGGACAAATGACAGCAAGACAGCTGGGCTACCAAGTGGCTAGCAAGGCTGTTACTCAAGTTGGAGAGAAGGAAGGAAACTGGGAATGCCTTTCTCTAGAATCCTGATCATGGTGGCATGCATCCCCTGGAGCGATCTGTTACCTTGAGCCAATGTCACTCGGCAGTGGAGGGAAGCAGATGAAGTATATTCTGCTAAAACCCTGGCTGGAGATGAGGAGTAATACACAATTCTTGGGAGCAGAGGAAGTCCAATAGAAGCGTAGCACTCACACACCAACGGCTACCAGGAATGAGACGCATCCTGAAGGACTCTAAGCTGGATTGTGTTCTTGTAGGAGTGTAAGTCTATTGACCTCAGCAAAGCTCCTGCTGATTAACACCAGAGTGAGGGAGCAGGGAATAAGGCCCTAGATTTCTTGTGCTGCTGATGGAAAGAGTAGATATTTATAGTATTTCTGTAAAGATGACAAACCCTGTTCTGGATGAGCTGTGCTAGAGGTACAAAGCAACTCTAAAATGGTCTTATCTGGCCTTTTGAGAATTCTCCCCACATTGGGAAACCTTTAGGTGACACAGAGATGCTCTCGGGGCTCCTATGTCACCATTTTCCCGACCTTCACTGATACAGCAATGTAGCTGGGGAATCCCTATCCCCTGGCAATATCTGCCTGTCCTAACAGCCTTTTGGGGGATGTGGCCAGCCAACATAAATTAGAGATGCCCATAGACTGCTCTAATCTGTGCTGGGCATCTTCTGGGCCAAAGTAGAGTAGCCATAGGATCCAGGGCCTCCAAATGGGACTTAAAGCTACTTCCTTTTACTACCCCTAATTTTACGGCTCAGCCACATTAGAGAATCTGGTCCAAGATTTTTTCTCTATAACTCACAGGCCCTGTTAGATTTCCTTCAGCAGACTTCAGCCTCCTGTGGGTGACAAGGAAGTCAAACAGCTTGAAGGTCAAGAGTTCTCTCTGTTCACAGAAGACATTTTTCAAAGACAAAAAGTAAAAACTATCAGAAATTAGATGAAATAGGAATTAAAACTAAACAAATCAAAAAACCCTGACTGGAAACAACCCAAAATGGAGTTGAGCTTTCTTTTCTTTTCTTTCTTTCCTGGCTGAGATTGTAATTAACCCTAGGCGGGGATCTACCAGGAGAGTTAGGTGTTGCAATGCTTTAGACACCTTGAAAATCACTGGTACCCCCAAATCCTGGGCTGGCCACCTAGGCCCCCCTACAATGAATGAGAAGACATGGGTGCCTGAGAAAAGGATACACAAAAAGTGACTGTGCTAGGTGGTTCCCCACCAAAGCCAGCCATGCAGAGATGCCAATGACTGAATGTGCCCTAACCCCTGCCCCTCTTATAGTCCAGGCAGGCCCCTATCCCTGCTTGCAACCCACAGCCAGGAACCCCTATCTCCTGGAATCAGATACCTCAGTTGTTCTTGCAGAGAGGGAGTTTGAGCTAGGGGTCTCTCACATCCTGGGTGAGCACGTTAAGCTCTGGCCTAACAGTTATAAGGAAGGCCTAACTGTACACAAACCAGGTAGAGAGAAGGAGGCAGTGCCCTTCATTATAATCTTGGCCCAGTGGTTAGATTACTCATTGGAAGTGTAGGAGAGCCAGGTTCAATTCTCCCCTCTGCCTACTGTGAAGAAGGGTTTCCTACCTCTCAGGTTAGCTCCACTCTCTGGAGTATAGTGATCCAATTGCTATTTAATACAAAGTAGAATGGCTTCACTATGTGAGATTGAGGGAGAACGACATCATAAAGTCCTATAGGCCAGTGCTTAGAGCACTCAACAGAGAGGGGAACTGAAATGGGATTTCCAGTATCCTGGGGGAATGCACAAACCCCTAGATTACTAGGGAGTCCCCTTTCCTTCTGGACATCTTGGGTGGAGTTAGGAATACTCAGAGCACACCTTCTAGATTGGGTCCCACAGGTAAAACAGGTGTTCCCCTGTCTAGCTTCACCTGGTATGAGGTTCACATGGTGGCTTAGATGTGAGACAGACCTGGATGCCTGCCTGAGGCAGCAGTGCACGTGCCCAGACAGAAACTTGGGCACCTTGGGAACTTTTACAGCAAAAATTGGGGTGTCAAAAGACATTAGAGTTGGGCGGGACTTTGTGGATTGCAGTAGTGCCTAAATCTGAGCCCTAGGTGCCTACGTCCCTGGGTCCTGGGGTTTGTACTTATGAAGAATGAATCACCACCTCATACATACTCACTGAAGGTGCAAGGTCATGGGATTCTATAAGAAGGTTACACACAAATGGCTCAAAAGTTCTTGGGAATTTGTCTGTTGTCTCAGACTGTCCCTGCTGGAGCCAATTATTTCATTGCGAAATGAGACTGCAGCAGGCATATATGGAGACTGTAGAACAGAGGCCTCTAAATATCTTTGGCAAAAATCCCACTATCTGCTACTTTCATGCTCCCTTCAGTCAAGCCACTTGTGAGAACACCAGGGCCTGACAATATACAATGAAACATGTGCCAATTACGTTATTCTCTGGCAGGAACTTAGGCTGTACAGCCATTTAATAGTAAATGAATGGAAAAGACAGTGGAAGAGATACCAGGATGAGGGAATGAGATATAAAAACTCACATTAGGGTTCTCACCAGCAACTTGTACAAGAAGGCAGGGCCTTTAATGATTAAGAGAAGGGCTCTGGCAAGGAGAGGGTTAAAACCCTCATTCCAAACAGCCAGATAGTCCTGCAGGGTGCTAATATGGATGGGTGGAGTAGCAGGTGCTCTATACAGAAATGTTAATTTGCCTCATTGGCAGCAGGCACCTGATTGCTGAAGGAAGGAAATAAAAGAGCTGAGAAGAAGTAGCCCTGGGAGAGGGGGAAAGGGAGGGAGGGAATGTAGTATAAGAAAGCTGTGGTTAGCACAAGTCTAATACCATTTTTTCCAAAGCTATTATACAGGATGCACCTAGTATATGATGTAAAGACATTACAGCAGCTAGTTCTAGCAGTGATAATAAGAATAGCTATGTTAACTGAAGCCAGCTTGGCTTTAGCTTGTACTTATTTGGGCTGAGGAAGCCCTGTGGTTCTCTTCAGACTATAGCTGATAGAGGTCTTTTCTTTTATAGGAAATGTTCATTTTCTGATTGTGTGTATCTGTCATTCTTCATTACCTTAAAAAAAAGACAGGCTATATTTCTCCCCAATATGGTTCCTGAACTCCAGAGCTAGACTGTAAATTCCTTTACACTGTATCATATAGATGTGGTTCAGCCCATAATAGCCATAGTGGGAAAGTTGAATGTAGCTGGATTCATTAACAATCACCTCTTCAGCATGGTGTCTGGGTGCATATATCTCCTGGCTGATATGGCTAAAAGCTGCTTTTTTTGTGACCACTGAGGATACATCTACACTGGACTGAGCCTCCTAACTCAGGTAGATAGACTTGTGTTAATGGGGCTTAAACCAGTGTGCTAAAAATACCACTGGCAGAGACTCAGGCTAGCCACCTAAAATCAGAACCATCCTGGCTCTGAGCTCAGGTGACTAGGAATTCTTAAGCAAAGTGAGGTGTGTGGAGTTGCTAATTTCCAGGTCAGAGCAAAGAGAAGCTGAGCTAATAATTAGTTAATAATTAATAATTTGACACATTTTTCCCCTCTCCATCTATGGAAAAGGCTGGGAGACAGTGGGTGAAGAGGCAGGAATTAAGGTGTTTGACAGACAGGGACTATCTGATGTTAAAGCCTGTTTGGAAGGAACCTTTTAGAGGGAGGCCTAAGTAGCCAGGGTTCAGTCGTGGCAGCCTACCAACTAACTTGGGGAATGGTCTGTGATTTCTAATGGTTGTGAAGCACTAAGTAAAATTCCTGATGGTTAATCTCAGTTGTGCTCAGAAGAGAATCCTGCATAGTAGAGTCTGGTCACACACATATGCCCCGGATTCTCTTCCTGGCCTTTTAAAAATCAGAATCAGACAGGTGCAGTGGTGATGGGGTCACAGATGCTGAAAGTTATTGAGATTTTTCTGGCAACAGGTACTTTTATAAATTCCACAAAATGAATCCTGCCGGTCAGAGATGGAAATGACTGGTGTAGCCTCCTCATTCTCTTTTCCCTCTCTCCAGCCTGGTTGGCTGTCACTGGTTTATTCCCTGCTCCAATGCTTTCTACAGTCCAGTCTCAAATATCCACTGTTATGGGGTTTTCTCTACTGCCCTTGGGGAAACTAGTACACACCCTAATGAATCTCATTATTGGGAAAATTTCCTGACATTCAGCTTAACTTTTCCTTTATTTCTACTTACAGTCCTTTAGAGGAAAAAAATTCCTTTACCAAATTGTTCATTGCACCCTTCAATTCCTGCAGCAGAATTATTCCAAAGTAGGTCAGAAAAACGTGACACATAGCAATGGAGCAGCTTGCATCATGATCCCTGCCCTGTGACTTGCATATGGTGCTGCCTACCCAGGGGCCCAGCTAAGGGAAATTACAGATGGCAGAAACAGATACTGTATTATCCAAGCTGCACTGCTGTATTCAAACAACTGTAGATACTGGCTTAGTTTAAGTTTAAAGAAAATCCATGTCAAAGATTCAGTAGACATGCAGAGATCATAAGAAAATCCAGCTAGAGCACATATTCCATTTGCGTATATTAATATCCAGCAGCAATACCCACCATCAGAATAAAAAAGCATTGAAGAAAGAGGGATTAATCCTCTGCCTGCCAGAGTCCTTTTCTATTCACTGGACATTTGGATTCTTCTTAATTAATGGGCCACTGGGTCCCTTGCTGGTATTGCATTATGTGGACTGTTGCTATTGGCACATCAAAGTCATGCAGAATATCATCATTTTCCACTAGCGTATCCCATCTCTAGTAACTCTCAAGGCCAAGCAAAACCTACTGCTCCCTGTGGTGGAAGTCTGTCTAGCGGGCTTGGGGTGGCAGCTTGCACTAGGACAAAGCTCCTGCTTTTCCTAGTGTTGTCATTGTGTGTGTTGTTCTTTTGGGTGATAGGAGGCGCAAATCTCCCCAGGGTTAGTTACTGACGTCAGTACCTAGTCAACATCCTAGTCAGAACCTTGGTGGAATTCACTGGGTACATTTCCTGAGTGTATCTGGCAGAGCAAGGGGCTTAGAAAGATTTTATGCCTAAACCAGAGGTTCTCAAACTGTGGTCCACAGACTGAGCTCCATTCAGGTGGTCTGCAGATAGATTTCTCTATAGTGTATGCCTGGGCATCCGTGAGAGAATGAAGGGCCACCCACCTAATTAGTGGAGCCGAGCAGATGCACATGTAAGGTGAGGTGGTGGCCCTGGGGGAGTAGAGGATAGGTGAGAGGGGGCAGTGGGATGAGAAGAAGTGGTGGGGGAATTTGGGACATGCAGGGCTGAGGCAGCCAAAGAGGAGACTTTCCCCAATGTCAGGGCTGTAGCTGCCGGGGAGAGACGGTCCTTCTTCCCAGCCCCAGCTCGGGGGCTGCTGCAGTGGGGGGAGAGAGGGACAGACCCCCCTGACCTTCCCAGCCCCAGGTAAAGTAAGACTACTGATACTAAAATATGAGTTGTGCTTTTATTTGTAGCACAAAAAAAGTTTAATTACTAGTAATGTTTTTTTTTATATAGGGCTTTTATCCAAAGCGCTTTAAAATACTTAGCTAATGGTACAACAACATTTGGAAAGATCATTAAGTGGTCCGCCAAGACCGTCAGCAATTTTCAAGTGGTCCACATACCAAAAAAAAAAGTTTGAGAACACAAATCAGTATGCATAGTGCTGTACAACTCTGGCATGCAATTAATATCAGTCTGTCAGCTAAAGATGTCTCATCTTTATTATTCTTTTGTACAGCACATAGTGCAATGGGGCTGTGAACTACCATAATATAAATAATAATCTCAAAGTCAGAAGAATACCATAAAAAGAATGAATCTTACCCGTTGTATTGCCAACAAATAAGAGTATTTGCAAACAGGAAATGACACACAACATTCTGATGTAACTTCCTGACATGGTTTATTTAAAGTTGGTCCATCAACCCCATCCCTGATGAGCCACACAACAAGGGAAGTGCATTAGAAGGAATAATAAACGCACATACACACACACACACACACACACACACACACACACACACACACACACA